>JAJQQW010001302.1:5000-23964 GCA_025583905.1 Ia io | reverse complement strand
AAAAAAAATAAAAAAAAAAAAAAAAAAAAAAAAAAAAAAAAAAAAAAAAAAAAAAAAAAAAAAAAAAAAAAAAAAAAAAAAAAAAAAAAAAAAAAAAAAAAAAAAAAAAAAAAAAAAAAAAAAAAAAAAAAAAAAAAAAAAAAAAAAAAAAAAAAAAAAAAAAAAAAAAAAAAAAAAAAAAAAAAAAAAAAAAAAAAAATAAAAAAAAAAAAAAAAAAAAAAAAAAAAAAAAAAAAAAAAAAAAAAAAAAAAAAAAAAAAAAAAAAAAAAAAAAAAAAAAAAAAAAAAAAAAAAAAAAAAAAAAAAAAAAAAAAAAAAAAAAAAAAAAAAAAAAAAAAAAAAAAAAAAAAAATAAAAAAAAAAAAAAAAAAAAAAAAAAAAAAAAAAAAAAAAAAAAAAAAAAAAAAAAAAAAAAAAAAAAAAAAAAAAAAAAAAAAAAAAAAAAAAAAAAAAAAAAAAAAAAAAAAAAAAAAAAAAAAAAAAAAAAAAAAAAATAAAAAAAAAAAAAAAAAAAAAAAAAAAAAAAAAAAAAAAAAAAAAAAAAAAAAAAAAAAAAAAAAAAAAAAAAAAAAAAAAAAAAAAAAAAAAAAAAAAAAAAAAAAAAAAAAAAAAAAAAAAAAAAAAAAAAAAAAAAAAAAAAAAAAAAAAAAAAAAAAAAAAAAAAAAAAAAAAAAAAAAAAAAAAAAAAAAAAAAAAAAAAAAAAAAAAAAAAAAAAAAAAAAAAAAAAAAAAAAAAAAAAAAAAAAAAAAAAAAAAAAAAAAAAAAAAAAAAAAAAAAAAAAAAAAAAAAAAAAAAAAAAAAAAAAAAAAAAAAAAAAAAAAAAAAAAAAAAAAAAAAAAAAAAAAAAAAAAAAAAAAAAAAAAAAAAAAAAAAAAAAAAAAAAAAAAAAAAAAAAAAAAAAAAAAAAAAAAAAAAAAAAAAAAAAAAAAAAAAAAAAAAAAAAAAAAAAAAAAAAAAAAAAAAAAAAAAAAAAAAAAAAAAAAAAAAAAAAAAAAAAAAAAAAAAAAAAAAAAAAAAAAAAAAAAAAAAAAAAAAAAAAAAAAAAAAAAAAAAAAAAAAAAAAAAAAAAAAAAAAAAAAAAAAAAAAAAAAAAAAAAAAAAAAAAAAAAAAAAAAAAAAAAAAAAAAAAAAAAAAAAAAAAAAAAAAAAAAAAAAAAAAAAAAAAAAAAAAAAAAAAAAAAAAAAAAAAAAAAAAAAAAAAAAAAAAAAAAAAAAAAAAAAAAAAAAAAAAAAAAAAAAAAAAAAAAAAAAAAAAAAAAAAAAAAAAAAAAAAAAAAAAAAAAAAAAAAAAAAAAAAAAAAAAAAAAAAAAAAAAAAAAAAAAAAAAAAAAAAAAAAAAAAAAAAAAAAAAAAAAAAAAAAAAAAAAAAAAAAAAAAAAAAAAAAAAAAAAAAAAAAAAAAAAAAAAAAAAAAAAAAAAAAAAAAAAAAAAAAAAAAAAAAAAAAAAAAAAAAAAAAAAAAAAAAAAAAAAAAAAAAAAAAAAAAAAAAAAAAAAAAAAAAAAAAAAAAAAAAAAAAAAAAAAAAAAAAAAAAAAAAAAAAAAAAAAAAAAAAAAAAAAAAAAAAAAAAAAAAAAAAAAAAAAAAAAAAAAAAAAAAAAAAAAAAAAAAAAAAAAAAAAAAAAAAAAAAAAAAAAAAAAAAAAAAAAAAAAAAAAAAAAAAAAAAAAAAAAAAAAAAAAAAAAAAAAAAAAAAAAAAAAAAAAAAAAAAAAAAAAAAAAAAAAAAAAAAAAAAAAAAAAAAAAAAAAAAAAAAAAAAAAAAAAAAAAAAAAAAAAAAAAAAAAAAAAAAAAAAAAAAAAAAAAAAAAAAAAAAAAAAAAAAAAAAAAAAAAAAAAAAAAAAAAAAAAAAAAAAAAAAAAAAAAAAAAAAAAAAAAAAAAAAAAAAAAAAAAAAAAAAAAAAAAAAAAAAAAAAAAAAAAAAAAAAAAAAAAAAAAAAAAAAAAAAAAAAAAAAAAAAAAAAAAAAAAAAAAAAAAAAAAAAAAAAAAAAAAAAAAAAAAAAAAAAAAAAAAAAAAAAAAAAAAAAAAAAAAAAAAAAAAAAAAAAAAAAAAAAAAAAAAAAAAAAAAAAAAAAAAAAAAAAAAAAAAAAAAAAAAAAAAAAAAAAAAAAAAAAAAAAAAAAAAAAAAAAAAAAAAAAAAAAAAAAAAAAAAAAAAAAAAAAAAAAAAAAAAAAAAAAAAAAAAAAAAAAAAAAAAAAAAAAAAAAAAAAAAAAAAAAAAAAAAAAAAAAAAAAAAAAAAAAAAAAAAAAAAAAAAAAAAAAAAAAAAAAAAAAAAAAAAAAAAAAAAAAAAAAAAAAAAAAAAAAAAAAAAAAAAAAAAAAAAAAAAAAAAAAAAAAAAAAAAAAAAAAAAAAAAAAAAAAAAAAAAAAAAAAAAAAAAAAAAAAAAAAAAAAAAAAAAAAAAAAAAAAAAAAAAAAAAAAAAAAAAAAAAAAAAAAAAAAAAAAAAAAAAAAAAAAAAAAAAAAAAAAAAAAAAAAAAAAAAAAAAAAAAAAAAAAAAAAAAAAAAAAAAAAAAAAAAAAAAAAAAAAAAAAAAAAAAAAAAAAAAAAAAAAAAAAAAAAAAAAA
The DNA here is from genome assembly GCA_025583905.1 of Ia io. Taxonomy (NCBI): domain Eukaryota; kingdom Metazoa; phylum Chordata; class Mammalia; order Chiroptera; family Vespertilionidae; genus Ia; species Ia io. Next base: position 21,397 of record JAJQQW010001302.1, on the reverse strand, counting down.
AAAAAAAAAAAAAAAAAAAAAAAAAAAAAAAAAAAAAAAAAAAAAAAAAAAAAAAAAAAAAAAAAAAAAAAAAAAAAAAAAAAAAAAAAAAAAAAAAAAAAAAAAAAAAAAAAAAAAAAAAAAAAAAAAAAAAAAAAAAAAAAAAAAAAAAAAAAAAAAAAAAAAAAAAAAAAAAAAAAAAAAAAAAAAAAAAAAAAAAAAAAAAAAAAAAAAAAAAAAAAAAAAAAAAAAAAAAAAAAAAAAAAAAAAAAAAAAAAAAAAAAAAAAAAAAAAAAAAAAAAAAAAAAAAAAAAAAAAAAAAAAAAAAAAAAAAAAAAAAAAAAAAAAAAAAAAAAAAAAAAAAAAAAAAAAAAAAAAAAAAAAAAAAAAAAAAAAAAAAAAAAAAAAAAAAAAAAAAAAAAAAAAAAAAAAAAAAAAAAAAAAAAAAAAAAAAAAAAAAAAAAAAAAAAAAAAAAAAAAAAAAAAAAAAAAAAAAAAAAAAAAAAAAAAAAAAAAAAAAAAAAAAAAAAAAAAAAAAAAAAAAAAAAAAAAAAAAAAAAAAAAAAAAAAAAAAAAAAAAAAAAAAAAAAAAAAAAAAAAAAAAAAAAAAAAAAAAAAAAAAAAAAAAAAAAAAAAAAAAAAAAAAAAAAAAAAAAAAAAAAAAAAAAAAAAAAAAAAAAAAAAAAAAAAAAAAAAAAAAAAAAAAAAAAAAAAAAAAAAAAAAAAAAAAAAAAAAAAAAAAAAAAAAAAAAAAAAAAAAAAAAAAAAAAAAAAAAAAAAAAAAAAAAAAAAAAAAAAAAAAAAAAAAAAAAAAAAAAAAAAAAAAAAAAAAAAAAAAAAAAAAAAAAAAAAAAAAAAAAAAAAAAAAAAAAAAAAAAAAAAAAAAAAAAAAAAAAAAAAAAAAAAAAAAAAAAAAAAAAAAAAAAAAAAAAAAAAAAAAAAAAAAAAAAAAAAAAAAAAAAAAAAAAAAAAAAAAAAAAAAAAAAAAAAAAAAAAAAAAAAAAAAAAAAAAAAAAAAAAAAAAAAAAAAAAAAAAAAAAAAAAAAAAAAAAAAAAAAAAAAAAAAAAAAAAAAAAAAAAAAAAAAAAAAAAAAAAAAAAAAAAAAAAAAAAAAAAAAAAAAAAAAAAAAAAAAAAAAAAAAAAAAAAAAAAAAAAAAAAAAAAAAAAAAAAAAAAAAAAAAAAAAAAAAAAAAAAAAAAAAAAAAAAAAAAAAAAAAAAAAAAAAAAAAAAAAAAAAAAAAAAAAAAAAAAAAAAAAAAAAAAAAAAAAAAAAAAAAAAAAAAAAAAAAAAAAAAAAAAAAAAAAAAAAAAAAAAAAAAAAAAAAAAAAAAAAAAAAAAAAAAAAAAAAAAAAAAAAAAAAAAAAAAAAAAAAAAAAAAAAAAAAAAAAAAAAAAAAAAAAAAAAAAAAAAAAAAAAAAAAAAAAAAAAAAAAAAAAAAAAAAAAAAAAAAAAAAAAAAAAAAAAAAAAAAAAAAAAAAAAAAAAAAAAAAAAAAAAAAAAAAAAAAAAAAAAAAAAAAAAAAAAAAAAAAAAAAAAAAAAAAAAAAAAAAAAAAAAAAAAAAAAAAAAAAAAAAAAAAAAAAAAAAAAAAAAAAAAAAAAAAAAAAAAAAAAAAAAAAAAAAAAAAAAAAAAAAAAAAAAAAAAAAAAAAAAAAAAAAAAAAAAAAAAAAAAAAAAAAAAAAAAAAAAAAAAAAAAAAAAAAAAAAAAAAAAAAAAAAAAAAAAAAAAAAAAAAAAAAAAAAAAAAAAAAAAAAAAAAAAAAAAAAAAAAAAAAAAAAAAAAAAAAAAAAAAAAAAAAAAAAAAAAAAAAAAAAAAAAAAAAAAAAAAAAAAAAAAAAAAAAAAAAAAAAAAAAAAAAAAAAAAAAAAAAAAAAAAAAAAAAAAAAAAAAAAAAAAAAAAAAAAAAAAAAAAAAAAAAAAAAAAAAAAAAAAAAAAAAAAAAAAAAAAAAAAAAAAAAAAAAAAAAAAAAAAAAAAAAAAAAAAAAAAAAAAAAAAAAAAAAAAAAAAAAAAAAAAAAAAAAAAAAAAAAAAAAAAAAAAAAAAAAAAAAAAAAAAAAAAAAAAAAAAAAAAAAAAAAAAAAAAAAAAAAAAAATAAAAAAAAAAAAAAAAAAAAAAAAAAAAAAAAAAAAAAAAAAAAAAAAAAAAAAAAAAAAAAAAAAAAAAAAAAAAAAAAAAAAAAAAAAAAAAAAAAAAAAAAAAAAAAAAAAAAAAAAAAAAAAAAAAAAAAAAAAAAAAAAAAAAAAAAAAAAAAAAAAAAAAAAAAAAAAAAAAAAAAAAAAAAAAAAAAAAAAAAAAAAAAAAAAAAAAAAAAAAAAAAAAAAAAAAAAAAAAAAAAAAAAAAAAAAAAAAAAAAAAAAAAAAAAAAAAAAAAAAAAAAAAAAAAAAAAAAAAAAAAAAAAAAAAAAAAAAAAAAAAAAAAAAAAAAAAAAAAAAAAAAAAAAAAAAAAAAAAAAAAAAAAAAAAAAAAAAAAAAAAAAAAAAAAAAAAAAAAAAAAAAAAAAAAAAAAAAAAAAAAAAAAAAAAAAAAAAAAAAAAAAAAAAAAAAAAAAAAAAAAAAAAAAAAAAAAAAATAAAAAAAAAAAAAAAAAAAAAAAAAAAAAAAAAAAAAAAAAAAAAAAAAAAAAAAAAAAAAAAAAAAAAAAAAAAAAAAAAAAAAAAAAAAAAAAAAAAAAAAAAAAAAAAAAAAAAAAAAAAAAAAAAAAAAAAAAAAAAAAAAAAAAAAAAAAAAAAAAAAAAAAAAAAAAAAAAAAAAAAAAAAAAAAAAAAAAAAAAAAATAAAAAAAAAAAAAAAAAAAAAAAAAAAAAAAAAAAAAAAAAAAAAAAAAAAAAAAAAAAAAAAAAAAAAAAAAAAAAAAAAAAAAAAAAAAAAAAAAAAAAAAAAAAAAAAAAAAAAAAAAAAAAAAAAAAAAAAAAAAAAAAAAAAAAAAAAAAAAAAAAAAAAAAAAAAAAAAAAAAAAAAAAAAAAAAAAAAAAAAAAAAAAAAAAAAAAAAAAAAAAAAAAAAAAAAAAAAAAAAAAAAAAAAAAAAAAAAAAAAAAAAAAAAAAAAAAAAAAAAAAAAAAAAAAAAAAAAAAAAAAAAAAAAAAAAAAAAAAAAAAAAAAAAAAAAAAAAAAAAAAAAAAAAAAAAAAAAAAAAAAAAAAAAAAAAAAAAAAAAAAAAAAAAAAAAAAAAAAAAAAAAAAAAAAAAAAAAAAAAAAAAAAAAAAAAAAAAAAAAAAAAAAAAAAAAAAAAAAAAAAAAAAAAAAAAAAAAAAAAAAAAAAAAAAAAAAAAAAAAAAAAAAAAAAAAAAAAAAAAAAAAAAAAAAAAAAAAAAAAAAAAAAAAAAAAAAAAAAAAAAAAAAAAAAAAAAAAAAAAAAAAAAAAAAAAAAAAAAAAAAAAAAAAAAAAAAAAAAAAAAAAAAAAAAAAAAAAAAAAAAAAAAAAAAAAAAAAAAAAAAAAAAAAAAAAAAAAAAAAAAAAAAAAAAAAAAAAAAAAAAAAAAAAAAAAAAAAAAAAAAAAAAAAAAAAAAAAAAAAAAAAAAAAAAAAAAAAAAAAAAAAAAAAAAAAAAAAAAAAAAAAAAAAAAAAAAAAAAAAAAAAAAAAAAAAAATAAAAAAAAAAAAAAAAAAAAAAAAAAAAAAAAAAAAAAAAAAAAAAAAAAAAAAAAAAAAAAAAAAAAAAAAAAAAAAAAAAAAAAAAAAAAAAAAAAAAAAAAAAAAAAAAAAAAAAAAAAAAAAAAAAAAAAAAAAAAAAAAAAAAAAAAAAAAAAAAAAAAAAAAAAAAAAAAAAAAAAAAAAAAAAAAAAAAAAAAAAAAAAAAAAAAAAAAAAAAAAAAAAAAAAAAAAAAAAAAAAAAAAAAAAAAAAAAAAAAAAAAAAAAAAAAAAAAAAAAAAAAAAAAAAAAAAAAAAAAAAAAAAAAAAAAAAAAAAAAAAAAAAAAAAAAAAAAAAAAAAAAAAAAAAAAAAAAAAAAAAAAAAAAAAAAAAAAAAAAAAAAAAAAAAAAAAAAAAAAAAAAAAAAAAAAAAAAAAAAAAAAAAAAAAAAAAAAAAAAAAAAAAAAAAAAAAAAAAAAAAAAAAAAAAAAAAAATAAAAAAAAAAAAAAAAAAAAAAAAAAAAAAAAAAAAAAAAAAAAAAAAAAAAAAAAAAAAAAAAAAAAAAAAAAAAAAAAAAAAAAAAAAAAAAAAAAAAAAAAAAAAAAAAAAAAAAAAAAAAAAAAAAAAAAAAAAAAAAAAAAAAAAAAAAAAAAAAAAAAAAAAAAAAAAAAAAAAAAAAAAAAAAAAAAAAAAAAAAAAAAAAAAAAAAAAAAAAAAAAAAAAAAAAAAAAAAAAAAAAAAAAAAAAAAAAAAAAAAAAAAAAAAAAAAAAAAAAAAAAAAAAAAAAAAAAAAAAAAAAAAAAAAAAAAAAAAAAAAAAAAAAAAAAAAAAAAAAAAAAAAAAAAAAAAAAAAAAAAAAAAAAAAAAAAAAAAAAAAAAAAAAAAAAAAAAAAAAAAAAAAAAAAAAAAAAAAAAAAAAAAAAAAAAAAAAAAAAAAAAAAAAAAAAAAAAAAAAAAAAAAAAAAAAAAAAAAAAAAAAAAAAAAAAAAAAAAAAAAAAAAAAAAAAAAAAAAAAAAAAAAAAAAAAAAAAAAAAAAAAAAAAAAAAAAAAAAAAAAAAAAAAAAAAAAAAAAAAAAAAAAAAAAAAAAAAAAAAAAAAAAAAAAAAAAAAAAAAAAAAAAAAAAAAAAAAAAAAAAAAAAAAAAAAAAAAAAAAAAAAAAAAAAAAAAAAAAAAAAAAAAAAAAAAAAAAAAAAAAAAAAAAAAAAAAAAAAAAAAAAAAAAAAAAAAAAAAAAAAAAAAAAAAAAAAAAAAAAAAAAAAAAAAAAAAAAAAAAAAAAAAAAAAAAAAAAAAAAAAAAAAAAAAAAAAAAAAAAAAAAAAAAAAAAAAAAAAAAAAAAAAAAAAAAAAAAAAAAAAAAAAAAAAAAAAAAAAAAAAAAAAAAAAAAAAAAAAAAAAAAAAAAAAAAAAAAAAAAAAAAAAAAAAAAAAAAAAAAAAAAAAAAAAAAAAAAAAAAAAAAAAAAAAAAAAAAAAAAAAAAAAAAAAAAAAAAAAAAAAAAAAAAAAAAAAATTAAAAAAAAAAAAAAAAAAAAAAAAAAAAAAAAAAAAAAAAAAAAAAAAAAAAAAAAAAAAAAAAAAAAAAAAAAAAAAAAAAAAAAAAAAAAAAAAAAAAAAAAAAAAAAAAAAAAAAAAAAAAAAAAAAAAAAAAAAAAAAAAAAAAAAAAAAAAAAAAAAAAAAAAAAAAAAAAAAAAAAAAAAAAAAAAAAAAAAAAAAAAAAAAAAAAAAAAAAAAAAAAAAAAAAAAAAAAAAAAAAAAAAAAAAAAAAAAAAAAAAAAAAAAAAAAAAAAAAAAAAAAAAAAAAAAAAAAAAAAAAAAAAAAAAAAAAAAAAAAAAAAAAAAAAAAAAAAAAAAAAAAAAAAAAAAAAAAAAAAAAAAAAAAAAAAAAAAAAAAAAAAAAAAAAAAAAAAAAAAAAAAAAAAAAAAAAAAAAAAAAAAAAAAAAAAAAAAAAAAAAAAAAAAAAAAAAAAAAAAAAAAAAAAAAAAAAAAAAAAAAAAAAAAAAAAAAAAAAAAAAAAAAAAAAAAAAAAAAAAAAAAAAAAAAAAAAAAAAAAAAAAAAAAAAAAAAAAAAAAAAAAAAAAAAAAAAAAAAAAAAAAAAAAAAAAAAAAAAAAAAAAAAAAAAAAAAAAAAAAAAAAAAAAAAAAAAAAAAAAAAAAAAAAAAAAAAAAAAAAAAAAAAAAAAAAAAAAAAAAAAAAAAAAAAAAAAAAAAAAAAAAAAAAAAAAAAAAAAAAAAAAAAAAAAAAAAAAAAAAAAAAAAAAAAAAAAAAAAAAAAAAAAAAAAAAAAAAAAAAAAAAAAAAAAAAAAAAAAAAAAAAAAAAAAAAAAAAAAAAAAAAAAAAAAAAAAAAAAAAAAAAAAAAAAAAAAAAAAAAAAAAAAAAAAAAAAAAAAAAAAAAAAAAAAAAAAAAAAAAAAAAAAAAAAAAAAAAAAAAAAAAAAAAAAAAAAAAAAAAAAAAAAAAAAAAAAAAAAAAAAAAAAAAAAAAAAAAAAAAAAAAAAAAAAAAAAAAAAAAAAAAAAAAAAAAAAAAAAAAAAAAAAAAAAAAAAAAAAAAAAAAAAAAAAAAAAAAAAAAAAAAAAAAAAAAAAAAAAAAAAAAAAAAAAAAAAAAAAAAAAAAAAAAAAAAAAAAAAAAAAAAAAAAAAAAAAAAAAAAAAAAAAAAAAAAAAAAAAAAAAAAAAAAAAAAAAAAAAAAAAAAAAAAAAAAAAAAAAAAAAAAAAAAAAAAAAAAAAAAAAAAAAAAAAAAAAAAAAAAAAAAAAAAAAAAAAAAAAAAAAAAAAAAAAAAAAAAAAAAAAAAAAAAAAAAAAAAAAAAAAAAAAAAAAAAAAAAAAAAAAAAAAAAAAAAAAAAAAAAAAAAAAAAAAAAAAAAAAAAAAAAAAAAAAAAAAAAAAAAAAAAAAAAAAAAAAAAAAAAAAAAAAAAAAAAAAAAAAAAAAAAAAAAAAAAAAAAAAAAAAAAAAAAAAAAAAAAAAAAAAAAAAAAAAAAAAAAAAAAAAAAAAAAAAAAAAAAAAAAAAAAAAAAAAAAAAAAAAAAAAAAAAAAAAAAAAAAAAAAAAAAAAAAAAAAAAAAAAAAAAAAAAAAAAAAAAAAAAAAAAAAAAAAAAAAAAAAAAAAAAAAAAAAAAAAAAAAAAAAAAAAAAAAAAAAAAAAAAAAAAAAAAAAAAAAAAAAAAAAAAAAAAAAAAAAAAAAAAAAAAAAAAAAAAAAAAAAAAAAAAAAAAAAAAAAAAAAAAAAAAAAAAAAAAAAAAAAAAAAAAAAAAAAAAAAAAAAAAAAAAAAAAAAAAAAAAAAAAAAAAAAAAAAAAAAAAAAAAAAAAAAAAAAAAAAAAAAAAAAAAAAAAAAAAAAAAAAAAAAAAAAAAAAAAAAAAAAAAAAAAAAAAAAAAAAAAAAAAAAAAAAAAAAAAAAAAAAAAAAAAAAAAAAAAAAAAAAAAAAAAAAAAAAAAAAAAAAAAAAAAAAAAAAAAAAAAAAAAAAAAAAAAAAAAAAAAAAAAAAAAAAAAAAAAAAAAAAAAAAAAAAAAAAAAAAAAAAAAAAAAAAAAAAAAAAAAAAAAAAAAAAAAAAAAAAAAAAAAAAAAAAAAAAAAAAAAAAAAAAAAAAAAAAAAAAAAAAAAAAAAAAAAAAAAAAAAAAAAAAAAAAAAAAAAAAAAAAAAAAAAAAAAAAAAAAAAAAAAAAAAAAAAAAAAAAAAAAAAAAAAAAAAAAAAAAAAAAAAAAAAAAAAAAAAAAAAAAAAAAAAAAAAAAAAAAAAAAAAAAAAAAAAAAAAAAAAAAAAAAAAAAAAAAAAAAAAAAAAAAAAAAAAAAAAAAAAAAAAAAAAAAAAAAAAAAAAAAAAAAAAAAAAAAAAAAAAAAAAAAAAAAAAAAAAAAAAAAAAAAAAAAAAAAAAAAAAAAAAAAAAAAAAAAAAAAAAAAAAAAAAAAAAAAAAAAAAAAAAAAAAAAAAAAAAAAAAAAAAAAAAAAAAAAAAAAAAAATAAAAAAAAAAAAAAAAAAAAAAAAAAAAAAATAAAAAAAAAAAAAAAAAAAAAAAAAAAAAAAAAAAAAAAAAAAAAAAAAAAAAAAAAAAAAAAAAAAAAAAAAAAAAAAAAAAAAAAAAAAAAAAAAAAAAAAAAAAAAAAAAAAAAAAAAAAAAAAAAAAAAAAAAAAAAAAAAAAAAAAAAAAAAAAAAAAAAAAAAAAAAAAAAAAAAAAAAAAAAAAAAAAAAAAAAAAAAAAAAAAAAAAAAAAAAAAAAAAAAAAAAAAAAAAAAAAAAAAAAAAAAAAAAAAAAAAAAAAAAAAAAAAAAAAAAAAAAAAAAAAAAAAAAAAAAAAAAAAAAAAAAAAAAAAAAAAAAAAAAAAAAAAAAAAAAAAAAAAAAAAAAAAAAAAAAAAAAAAAAAAAAAAAAAAAAAAAAAAAAAAAAAAAAAAAAAAAAAAAAAAAAAAAAAAAAAAAAAAAAAAAAAAAAAAAAAAAAAAAAAAAAAAAAAAAAAAAAAAAAAAAAAAAAAAAAAAAAAAAAAAAAAAAAAAAAAAAAAAAAAAAAAAAAAAAAAAAAAAAAAAAAAAAAAAAAAAAAAAAAAAAAAAAAAAAAAAAAAAAAAAAAAAAAAAAAAAAAAAAAAAAAAAAAAAAAAAAAAAAAAAAAAAAAAAAAAAAAAAAAAAAAAAAAAAAAAAAAAAAAAAAAAAAAAAAAAAAAAAAAAAAAAAAAAAAAAAAAAAAAAAAAAAAAAAAAAAAAAAAAAAAAAAAAAAAAAAAAAAAAAAAAAAAAAAAAAAAAAAAAAAAAAAAAAAAAAAAAAAAAAAAAAAAAAAAAAAAAAAAAAAAAAAAAAAAAAAAAAAAAAAAAAAAAAAAAAAAAAAAAAAAAAAAAAAAAAAAAAAAAAAAAAAAAAAAAAAAAAAAAAAAAAAAAAAAAAAAAAAAAAAAAAAAAAAAAAAAAAAAAAAAAAAAAAAAAAAAAAAAAAAAAAAAAAAAAAAAAAAAAAAAAAAAAAAAAAAAAAAAAAAAAAAAAAAAAAAAAAAAAAAAAAAAAAAAAAAAAAAAAAAAAAAAAAAAAAAAAAAAAAAAAAAAAAAAAAAAAAAAAAAAAAAAAAAAAAAAAAAAAAAAAAAAAAAAAAAAAAAAAAAAAAAAAAAAAAAAAAAAAAAAAAAAAAAAAAAAAAAAAAAAAAAAAAAAAAAAAAAAAAAAAAAAAAAAAAAAAAAAAAAAATAAAAAAAAAAAAAAAAAAAAAAAAAAAAAAAAAAAAAAAAAAAAAAAAAAAAAAAATAAAAAAAAAAAAAAAAAAAAAAAAAAAAAAAAAAAAAAAAAAAAAAAAAAAAAAAAAAAAAAAAAAAAAAAAAAAAAAAAAAAAAAAAAAAAAAAAAAAAAAAAAAAAAAAAAAAAAAAAAAAAAAAAAAAAAAAAAAAAAAAAAAAAAAAAAAAAAAAAAAAAAAAAAAAAAAAAAAAAAAATAAAAAAAAAAAAAAAAAAAAAAAAAAAAAAAAAAAAAAAAAAAAAAAAAAAAAAAAAAAAAAAAAAAAAAAAAAAAAAAAAAAAAAAAAAAAAAAAAAAAAAAAAAAAAAAAAAAAAAAAAAAAAAAAAAAAAAAAAAAAAAAAAAAAAAAAAAAAAAAAAAAAAAAAAAAAAAAAAAAAAAAAAAAAAAAAAAAAAAAAAAAAAAAAAAAAAAAAAAAAAAAAAAAAAAAAAAAAAAAAAAAAAAAAAAAAAAAAAAAAAAAAAAAAAAAAAAAAAAAAAAAAAAAAAAAAAAAAAAAAAAAAAAAAAAAAAAAAAAAAAAAAAAAAAAAAAAAAAAATAAAAAAAAAAAAAAAAAAAAAAAAAAAAAAAAAAAAAAAAAAAAAAAAAAAAAAAAAAAAAAAAAAAAAAAAAAAAAAAAAAAAAAAAAAAAAAAAAAAAAAAAAAAAAAAAAAAAAAAAAAAAAAAAAAAAAAAAAAAAAAAAAAAAAAAAAAAAAAAAAAAAAAAAAAAAAAAAAAAAAAAAAAAAAAAAAAAAAAAAAAAAAAAAAAAAAAAAAAAAAAAAAAAAAAAAAAAAAAAAAAAAAAAAAAAAAAAAAAAAAAAAAAAAAAAAAAAAAAAAAAAAAAAAAAAAAAAAAAAAAAAAAAAAAAAAAAAAAAAAAAAAAAAAAAAAAAAAAAAAAAAAAAAAAAAAAAAAAAAAAAAAAAAAAAAAAAAAAAAAAAAAAAAAAAAAAAAAAAAAAAAAAAAAAAAAAAAAAAAAAAAAAAAAAAAAAAAAAAAAAAAAAAAAAAAAAAAAAAAAAAAAAAAAAAAAAAAAAAAAAAAAAAAAAAAAAAAAAAAAAAAAAAAAAAAAAAAAAAAAAAAAAAAAAAAAAAAAAAAAAAAAAAAAAAAAAAAAAAAAAAAAAAAAAAAAAAAAAAAAAAAAAAAAAAAAAAAAAAAAAAAAAAAAAAAAAAAAAAAAAAAAAAAAAAAAAAAAAAAAAAAAAAAAAAAAAAAAAAAAAAAAAAAAAAAAAAAAAAAAAAAAAAAAAAAAAAAAAAAAAAAAAAAAAAAAAAAAAAAAAAAAAAAAAAAAAAAAAAAAAAAAAAAAAAAAAAAAAAAAAAAAAAAAAAAAAAAAAAAAAAAAAAAAAAAAAAAAAAAAAAAAAAAAAAAAAAAAAAAAAAAAAAAAAAAAAAAAAAAAAAAAAAAAAAAAAAAAAAAAAAAAAAAAAAAAAAAAAAAAAAAAAAAAAAAAAAAAAAAAAAAAAAAAAAAAAAAAAAAAAAAAAAAAAAAAAAAAAAAAAAAAAAAAAAAAAAAAAAAAAAAAAAAAAAAAAAAAAAAAAAAAAAAAAAAAAAAAAAAAAAAAAAAAAAAAAAAAAAAAAAAAAAAAAAAAAAAAAAAAAAAAAAAAAAAAAAAAAAAAAAAAAAAAAAAAAAAAAAAAAAAAAAAAAAAAAAAAAAAAAAAAAAAAAAAAAAAAAAAAAAAAAAAAAAAAAAAAAAAAAAAAAAAAAAAAAAAAAAAATAAAAAAAAAAAAAAAAAAAAAAAAAAAAAAAAAAAAAAAAAAAAAAAAAAAAAAAAAAAAAAAAAAAAAAAAAAAAAAAAAAAAAAAAAAAAAAAAAAAAAAAAAAAAAAAAAAAAAAAAAAAAAAAAAAAAAAAAAAAAAAAAAAAAAAAAAAAAAAAAAAAAAAAAAAAAAAAAAAAAAAAAAAAAAAAAAAAAAAAAAAAAAAAAAAAAAAAAAAAAAAAAAAAAAAAAAAAAAAAAAAAAAAAAAAAAAAAAAAAAAAAAAAAAAAAAAAAAAAAAAAAAAAAAAAAAAAAAAAAAAAAAAAAAAAAAAAAAAAAAAAAAAAAAAAAAAAAAAAAAAAAAAAAAAAAAAAAAAAAAAAAAAAAAAAAAAAAAAAAAAAAAAAAAAAAAAAAAAAAAAAAAAAAAAAAAAAAAAAAAAAAAAAAAAAAAAAAAAAAAAAAAAAAAAAAAAAAAAAAAAAAAAAAAAAAAAAAAAAAAAAAAAAAAAAAAATAAAAAAAAAAAAAAAAAAAAAAAAAAAAAAAAAAAAAAAAAAAAAAAAAAAAAAAAAAAAAAAAAAAAAAAAAAAAAAAAAAAAAAAAAAAAAAAAAAAAAAAAAAAAAAAAAAAAAAAAAAAAAAAAAAAAAAAAAAAAAAAAAAAAAAAAAAAAAAAAAAAAAAAAAAAAAAAAAAAAAAAAAAAAAAAAAAAAAAAAAAAAAAAAAAAAAAAAAAAAAAAAAAAAAAAAAAAAAAAAAAAAAAAAAAAAAAAAAAAAAAAAAAAAAAAAAAAAAAAAAAAAAAAAAAAAAAAAAAAAAAAAAAAAAAAAAAAAAAAAAAAAAAAAAAAAAAAAAAAAAAAAAAAAAAAAAAAAAAAAAAAAAAAAAAAAAAAAAAAAAAAAAAAAAAAAAAAAAAAAAAAAAAAAAAAAAAAAAAAAAAAAAAAAAAAAAAAAAAAAAAAAAAAAAAAAAAAAAAAAAAAAAAAAAAAAAAAAAAAAAAAAAAAAAAAAAAAAAAAAAAAAAAAAATTAAAAAAAAAAAAAAAAAAAAAAAAAAAAAAAAAAAAAAAAAAAAAAAAAAAAAAAAAAAAAAAAAAAAAAAAAAAAAAAAAAAAAAAAAAAAAAAAAAAAAAAAAAAAAAAAAAAAAAAAAAAAAAAAAAAAAAAAAAAAAAAAAAAAAAAAAAAAAAAAAAAAAAAAAAAAAAAAAAAAAAAAAAAAAAAAAAAAAAAAAAAAAAAAAAAAAAAAAAAAAAAAAAAAAAAAAAAAAAAAAAAAAAAAAAAAAAAAAAAAAAAAAAAAAAAAAAAAAAAAAAAAAAAAAAAAAAAAAAAAAAAAAAAAAAAAAAAAAAAAAAAAAAAAAAAAAAAAAAAAAAAAAAAAAAAAAAAAAAAAAAAAAAAAAAAAAAAAAAAAAAAAAAAAAAAAAAAAAAAAAAAAAAAAAAAAAAAAAAAAAAAAAAAAAAAAAAAAAAAAAAAAAAAAAAAAAAAAAAAAAAAAAAAAAAAAAAAAAAAAAAAAAAAAAAAAAAAAAAAAAAAAAAAAAAAAAAAAAAAAAAAAAAAAAAAAAAAAAAAAAAAAAAAAAAAAAAAAAAAAAAAAAAAAAAAAAAAAAAAAAAAAAAAAAAAAAAAAAAAAAAAAAAAAAAAAAAAAAAAAAAAAAAAAAAAAAAAAAAAAAAAAAAAAAAAAAAAAAAAAAAAAAAAAAAAAAAAAAAAAAAAAAAAAAAAAAAAAAAAAAAAAAAAAAAAAAAAAAAAAAAAAAAAAAAAAAAAAAAAAAAAAAAAAAAAAAAAAAAAAAAAAAAAAAAAAAAAAAAAAAAAAAAAAAAAAAAAAAAAAAAAAAAAAAAAATAAAAAAAAAAAAAAAAAAAAAAAAAAAAAAAAAAAAAAAAAAAAAAAAAAAAAAAAAAAAAAAAAAAAAAAAAAAAAAAAAAAAAAAAAAAAAAAAAAAAAAAAAAAAAAAAAAAAAAAAAAAAAAAAAAAAAAAAAAAAAAAAAAAAAAAAAAAAAAAAAAAAAAAAAAAAAAAAAAAAAAAAAAAAAAAAAAAAAAAAAAAAAAAAAAAAAAAAAAAAAAAAAAAAAAAAAAAAAAAAAAAAAAAAAAAAAAAAAAAAAAAAAAAAAAAAAAAAAAAAAAAAAAAAAAAAAAAAAAAAAAAAAAAAAAAAAAAAAAAAAAAAAAAAAAAAAAAAAAAAAAAAAAAAAAAAAAAAAAAAAAAAAAAAAAAAAAAAAAAAAAAAAAAAAAAAAAAAAAAAAAAAAAAAAAAAAAAAAAAAAAAAAAAAAAAAAAAAAAAAAAAAAAAAAAAAAAAAAAAAAAAAAAAAAAAAAAAAAAAAAAAAAAAAAAAAAAAAAAAAAAAAAAAAAAAAAAAAAAAAAAAAAAAAAAAAAAAAAAAAAAAAAAAAAAAAAAAAAAAAAAAAAAAAAAAAAAAAAAAAAAAAAAAAAAAAAAAAAAAAAAAAAAAAAAAAAAAAAAAAAAAAAAAAAAAAAAAAAAAAAAAAAAAAAAAAAAAAAAAAAAAAAAAAAAAAAAAAAAAAAAAAAAAAAAAAAAAAAAAAAAAAAAAAAAAAAAAAAAAAAAAAAAAAAAAAAAAAAAAAAAAAAAAAAAAAAAAAAAAAAAAAAAAAAAAAAAAAAAAAAAAAAAAAAAAAAAAAAAAAAAAAAAAAAAAAAAAAAAAAAAAAAAAAAAAAAAAAAAAAAAAAAAAAAAAAAAAAAAAAAAAAAAAAAAAAAAAAAAAAAAAAAAAAAAAAAAAAAAAAAAAAAAAAAAAAAAAAAAAAAAAAAAAAAAAAAAAAAAAAAAAAAAAAAAAAAAAAAAAAAAAAAAAAAAAAAAAAAAAAAAAAAAAAAAAAAAAAAAAAAAAAAAAAAAAAAAAAAAAAAAAAAAAAAAAAAAAAAAAAAAAAAAAAAAAAAAAAAAAAAAAAAAAAAAAAAAAAAAAAAAAAAAAAAAAAAAAAAAAAAAAAAAAAAAAAAAAAAAAAAAAAAAAAAAAAAAAAAAAAAAAAAAAAAAAAAAAAAAAAAAAAAAAAAAAAAAAAAAAAAAAAAAAAAAAAAAAAAAAAATAAAAAAAAAAAAAAAAAAAAAAAAAAAAAAAAAAAAAAAAAAAAAAAAAAAAAAAAAAAAAAAAAAAAAAAAAAAAAAAAAAAAAAAAAAAAAAAAAAAAAAAAAAAAAAAAAAAAAAAAAAAAAAAAAAAAAAAAAAAAAAAAAAAAAAAAAAAAAAAAAAAAAAAAAAAAAAAAAAAAAAAAAAAAAAAAAAAAAAAAAAAAAAAAAAAAAAAAAAAAAAAAAAAAAAAAAAAAAAAAAAAAAAAAAAAAAAAAAAAAAAAAAAAAAAAAAAAAAAAAAAAAAAAAAAAAAAAAAAAAAAAAAAAAAAAAAAAAAAAAAAAAAAAAAAAAAAAAAAAAAAAAAAAAAAAAAAAAAAAAAAAAAAAAAAAAAAAAAAAAAAAAAAAAAAAAAAAAAAAAAAAAAAAAAAAAAAAAAAAAAAAAAAAAAAAAAAAAAAAAAAAAAAAAAAAAAAAAAAAAAAAAAAAAAAAAAATAAAAAAAAAAAAAAAAAAAAAAAAAAAAAAAAAAAAAAAAAAAAAAAAAAAAAAAAAAAAAAAAAAAAAAAAAAAAAAAAAAAAAAAAAAAAAAAAAAAAAAAAAAAAAAAAAAAAAAAAAAAAAAAAAAAAAAAAAAAAAAAAAAAAAAAAAAAAAAAAAAAAAAAAAAAAAAAAAAAAAAAAAAAAAAAAAAAAAAAAAAAAAAAAAAAAAAAAAAAAAAAAAAAAAAAAAAAAAAAAAAAAAAAAAAAAAAAAAAAAAAAAAAAAAAAAAAAAAAAAAAAAAAAAAAAAAAAAAAAAAAAAAAAAAAAAAAAAAAAAAAAAAAAAAAAAAAAAAAAAAAAAAAAAAAAAAAAAAAAAAAAAAAATAAAAAAAAAAAAAAAAAAAAAAAAAAAAAAAAAAAAAAAAAAAAAAAAAAAAAAAAAAAAAAAAAAAAAAAAAAAAAAAAAAATAAAAAAAAAAAAAAAAAAAAAAAAAAAAAAAAAAAAAAAAAAAAAAAAAAAAAAAAAAAAAAAAAAAAAAAAAAAAAAAAAAAAAAAAAAAAAAAAAAAAAAAAAAATAAAAAAAAAAAAAAAAAAAAAAAAAAAAAAAAAAAAAAAAAAAAAAAAAAAAAATAAAAAAAAAAAAAAAAAAAAAAAAAAAAAAAAAAAAAAAAAAAAAAAAAAAAAAAAAAAAAAAAAAAAAAAAAAAAAAAAAAAAAAAAAAAAAAAAAAAAAAAAAAAAAAAAAAAAAAAAAAAAAAAAAAAAAAAAAAAAAAAAAAAAAAAAAAAAAAAAAAAAAAAAAAAAAAAAAAAAAAAAAAAAAAAAAAAAAAAAAAAAAAAAAAAAAAAAAAAAAAAAAAAAAAAAAAAAAAAAAAAAAAAAAAAAAAAAAAAAAAAAAAAAAAAAAAAAAAAAAAAAAAAAAAAAAAAAAAAAAAAAAAAAAAAAAAAAAAAAAAAAAAAAAAAAAAAAAAAAAAAAAAAAAAAAAATAAAAAAAAAAAAAAAAAAAAAAAAAAAAAAAAAAAATAAAAAAAAAAAAAAAAAAAAAAAAAAAAAAAAAAAAAAAAAAAAAAAAAAAAAAAAAAAAAAAAAAAAAAAAAAAAAAAAAAAAAAAAAAAAAAAAAAAAAAAAAAAAAAAAAAAAAAAAAAAAAAAAAAAAAAAAAAAAAAAAAAAAAAAAAAAAAAAAAAAAAAAAAAAAAAAAAAAAAAAAAAAAAAAAAAAAAAAAAAAAAAAAAAAAAAAAAAAAAAAAAAAAAAAAAAAAAAAAAAAAAAAAAAAAAAAAAAAAAAAAAAAAAAAAAAAAAAAAAAAAAAAAAAAAAAAAAAAAAAAAAAAAAAAAAAAAAAAAAAAAAAAAAAAAAAAAAAAAAAAAAAAAAAAAAAAAAAAAAAAAAAAAAAAAAAAAAAAAAAAAAAAAAAAAAAAAAAAAAAAAAAAAAAAAAAAAAAAAAAAAAAAAAAAAAAAAAAAAAAAAAAAAAAAAAAAAAAAAAAAAAAAAAAAAAAAAAAAAAAAAAAAAAAAAAAAAAAAAAAAAAAATTAAAAAAAAAAAAAAAAAAAAAAAAAAAAATAAAAAAAAAAAAAAAAAAAAAAAAAAAAAAAAAAAAAAAAAAAAAAAAAAAAAAAAAAAAAAAAAAAAAAAAAAAAAAAAAAAAAAAAAAAAAAAAAAAAAAAAAAAAAAAAAAAAAAAAAAAAAAAAAAAAAAAAAAAAAAAAAAAAAAAAAAAAAAAAAAAAAAAAAAAAAAAAAAAAAAAAAAAAAAAAAAAAAAAAAAAAAAAAAAAAAAAAAAAAAAAAAAAAAAAAAAAAAAAAAAAAAAAAAAAAAAAAAAAAAAAAAAAAAAAAAAAAAAAAAAAAAAAAAAAAAAAAAAAAAAAAAAAAAAAAAAAAAAAAAAAAAAAAAAAAAAAAAAAAAAAAAAAAAAAAAAAAAAAAAAAAAAAAAAAAAAAAAAAAAAAAAAAAAAAAAAAAAAAAAAAAAAAAAAAAAAAAAAAAAAAAAAAAAAAAAAAAAAAAAAAAAAAAAAAAAAAAAAAAAAAAAAAAAAAAAAAAAAAAAAAAAGAAAAAAAAAAAAAAAAAAAAAAAAAAAAAAAAAAAAAAAAAAAAAAAAAAAAAAAAAAAAAAAAAAAAAAAAAAAAAAAAAAAAAAAAAAAAAAAAAAAAAAAAAAAAAAAAAAAAAAAAAAAAAAAAAAAAAAAAAAAAAAAAAAAAAAAAAAAAAAAAAAAAAAAAAAAAAAAAAAAAAAAAAAAAAAAAAAAAAAAAAAAAAAAAAAAAAAAAAAAAAAAAAAAAAAAAAAAAAAAAAAAAAAAAAAAAAAAAAATAAAAAAAAAAAAAAAAAAAAAAAAAAAAAAAAAAAAAAAAAAAAAAAAAAAAAAAAAAAAAAAAAAAAAAAAAAAAAAAAAAAAAAAAAAAAAAAAAAAAAAAAAAAAAAAAAAAAAAAAAAAAAAAAAAAAAAAAAAA
>JAJQQW010000991.1:0-68959 GCA_025583905.1 Ia io | reverse complement strand
AGTCTTTCTTAAAACACGGGAATCCAATGGAGACCTCTATAGGCTGATGTTGGCTTTCTAAAAATGATTTTTTTGAGCTAGATTTATTGTAAATGTCATTATCTCAAATATTACTTCTTTTATTCCATATCCTGTCCCATTATTGTGAATTTTGGCCAGATAATCTGAAATTCTGTGGTTGCTTATCATCAATACTGCTTCAGTGTATGTCATTTTTCTCTGGAGTACTATCCTTGTGGTGTGTATACTAAAGTACCTTACATGGGAAACCATAAAAATCCTACAAGATGCCATAGGCAGCAAAATAGCAGACATATGTCATAACAATATCAGACACAGCCCCTAGGGCAAAGGAGCCTAAGGAGAAAATAAACAAATGAGACTACATCAAAATAAAAAGCTTCTGCACAGCAAAAGAAACCAACAAAACAAGAAAGCCCACTGCATGGTAGAACATATTTGCCAATGATATTTCTGATAAGGTTTTAATCTCCAAAATTTCCAGAGAACTCATACAACTTAACAAAAGGAAGATAAGCAATACAATCAACAAAATGGTCAAAGGATCTAAATCAGTGATGGCGAACCTATGACACGCGTGTCAGCACTGACACACATAGCCATTTGTGATGACACACGGCTGCTAAGGTGGCCGCATGCCGAGGATGAAACATTTGTGCTGCTCCTGAGGATGAAACATTTGCGAAATAATGTTTTTTTTCCTCAAAGTGACACACTACCCGAGTTATGCTCAGTTTTTTTGGCGAAATTTGACACACCAAGCTCAAAAGGTTGCCCATCACTGATCTAAATAGACACTTTTCGAAAGAGGACATACTAGAAGGCCCAGAGACATATGAAAACATGCTCAAAGTCACTAATCATCCATGAGATGCAAATCAAAACAACAATGAGATACCATCTCACACCTGTCAGAATGGCTATCATCAACAAATCAACAAATGACAAGTGCTGGAAAGGATGTGGAGAAAAAGGAACCCTCCTGCACTGCTGATGGGAATGCAAACTGGTGCAGCCACTGTGGGAAAACACTATGGAATTTCCTCAAAAAAACTGAAAATGGAACTCCCATTTGACCCAGTAATCCCATTTCTAGGACTATATCCCAAGGAAACAGAAACACAAAACACAAAGGATATATGCACTCCTATGTTCATAGCAGCAAAATTTACAATAGCTAAGATTTGGAAACAGCCTAAGTGTCCATCAGCAGATGAGTGGATTAAAAAACTTTGGTACATCTACACATTGGAATACTATGCCGCTATTAAAAAGAAGGAAATTTTAACCCATTTGCAAACAGCATGGATGGAACTGGAGAACATTAGGCTAAGCGAAATAAGCCAAATAGAGAAAGATTAATATCACATGATCTCACTCATATGTGGGATATAATGATCAATATAATTTGATGAACAAGAATAGATCGATCTAGAGACAAATGGTAGGGGAGGGGAGGTTAGAAAGCACCGAAGGACTTATATGCATGCATATTAGCATAACCAATGGACACAGACACTAAGGCAGTGGGGACTTCCCGGGGCTGGGAAGGTTTAATGGGCACTTGATGTATTTCAAGGATTTCTGCAGTGTCTAACATACGTTTTATACTGGAGACTTACATTTTGATGTCTTTTTCCACATGTTCTCTAAACAATTGTGTTATATTCATTATTTAATGGCTGTGATTTACTACTGGTTTCTTGCAGTGTCCTATGATTGGCCTATTGCTCTACTTATGGGACTTCCACAAATGTACAAATAGCTTTGTGCATGCTTCTGTTAACCCTAGAAGCCACATACACTTGTCTGTCAACTGTTTTACTGTTCAATGCTACAATTCAGTGAATTCCAGTGGTGTCAAAGACTGGTTCAATGTGCACTTTGCTCTATTTAAAGGGTTTTCTGCGGTGTACAAAGACCTTTGTATACCGTAGACTTATATTTTGTAGTCTTTTCACTTGTATGCTCACAATTCTGTTCTATTCACTATTTTTTGCTCTGCATTACTGCTTCTTTCTTGCAGTGACCTATAATTGGCCTTCTGCTCTACTTATGAGACTTCACCACATGTATAAAGAACATTATACAATCTTCTCTGAACTTGAGAAGCTATATACACTTGTCTCTCACCTGTTTTACAGTTGATTGCTACTTTGTAGTGAATTCTAGTGGTACTAAAGCTGCTTAAATGTGAAATTTGCTCTATTCTAGGATTGCCCACATTGTATGAAACACTTTCCTTTCTATATCCTAACATTGTGATGTACTTTCCCTTGACTCTCTAGCCATTCTCTTCAATTCACTGCTATTTCGCCTTTATTCCTAGTCTTGCTTACAATGTCTTACAACTACTTTCTGTTATAGTTACAGAACTTACCTACATCGTAGAAGCACCTTTCTACACTGCTCTCTGAAGTGGAGAAGCAATATACACACTTGTCTCCCAAGTATGTTTTACAGTTTAATGCACCTTTTCAGTGAATTATAGTGGTTTTAAAGACCGGTTTAATGTGCACTTGCTGTATTTCAAGGATTTCTTCAGTGTCTAACATACTTTCTAGACTGTAGACTTACATTTTGATGTCTTTCCCACGTGTTCTCTCACTACTTTGTTATATTCATTATTATGGGCTGTGATTTGCTACTGGTTTCTTGCCGAGTCATATAATTGGGCCTTTGCTCTACTTATGGACTTCCCCACATGTACAAAGAGCTTTGTGCATGCTTCTGTTAACTGGAGAAGCTACATACACTTGTCTGTCGACTCTTTTTACTGTTTAATGCTACATTTCAGTGAATTCCAGTGGTGTCAAAGGCTGTTTCAATGTGCACTTTGCTCTATTTAAAGGGTTTTCTGCGGTGTACAAAAACCTTTGTATACTGTAGACTTATATTTTGTAGTCTTTTCACTTGTATTCTCACAATTCTGTTCTATTCGCTATTATTTGCTCTGCATTACTACTTCTTTCTTGCAGTGACCTATAATTGGCCTTCTGCTCTACTTATGAGACTTCACCACATGTATAAAGAACATTATACAATCTTCTCTGAACTTGAGAAGCTATATACACTTGTCTCTCACCTGTTTTACAGTTGATTGCTACTTTGTAGTGAATTTTAGTGGTACTAAAACTGCTTAAATGTGCTATTTGCTCTATTCTAGGATTGCCCACATTGTATGAAACACTTTCCTTACTATATCCTAACATTGTGATGTACTTTCCCTTGACTCTCTAGCCATTCTCTTCAATTCACTGCTATTTCGCCTTTATTCCTAGTCTTGCTTACAATGTCTTACAACTGCTCTCTGTTATAGTTACAGGACTTACCTACATCGTAGAAGCACCTTTCTACACTGCTCTCTGAAGTGGAGAAGCAATATACACACTTGTCTCCCAAGTATGTTTTACAGTTTAATGCAACTTTTTCAGTGAATTATAGTGGTTTTAAAGACCGGTTTAATGTGCATTTGCTGTATTTCAAGGATTTCTTCAGTGTCTAACATACTTTCTAGACTGTAGACTTACATTTTGATGTCTTTCCCACTTGTTCTCTCACAATACTTTGTTATATTCATTATTATGGGCTGTGATTTGCTACTGGTTTCTTGCCGAGTCATATAATTGGGCCTTTTGCTCTACTTATGGACTTCCACAACATGTACAAACAGCTTTGTGCATGCTTTTGTTAACTGGAGAAGCCTACATACACTTGTCTGTCAACTGTTTTACTGTTTAATGCTACAATTTCAGTGAATTCCAGTGGTGTCAAAGGCTGTTTCAATGTGCACTTTGCTCTATTTAAAGGGTTTTCTGCGGTGTACAAACACCTTTGTATACCGTTACTTATATTTTGTAGTCTTTTTTCACTTGTATTCTCACAATTCTGTTCTATTCGCTATTTTTTGCTCTGCATTACTGCTTCTTTCTTGCAGTGACCTATAATTGGCCTTCTGCTCTACTTATGAGACTTCACCACATGTATAAAGAACATTATACAATCTTCTCTGAACTTGAGAAGCTATATACACTTGTCTCTCACCTGTTTTACAGTTGATTGCTACTTTGTAGTGAATTCTAGTGGTACTAAAGCTGCTTAAATGTGCTATTTGCTCTATTCTAGGATTGCCCACATTGTATGAAACACTTTCCTTACTATATCCTAACATTGTGATGTACTTTCCCTTGACGCTCTCTAGCTATTCTCTTCAATTCACTGCTATTTCGCCTTTATTCCTAGTCTTGCTTACAATGTCTTACAACTGGCTTTCTGTTGCAGTTACCGGATTTACCTACATCGTAGAAACACCTTTCTACACTGCTGTCTCTGAAGTGGAGAAGAAATATACACACTTGTCTCCCAAGTATGTTTTACAGTTTAATGCTACTTTTCAGTGAATTATATTGATTATAAACACCGGTTTAATGTGCACTTGCTGTATTTCAAGGATTTCTGCAGTGTCTAACATACTTTCTATACTGTAGACTTACATTTTGATGTCTTTCCCACGTGTTCTCTCACAATTCTGTTATATTCACTATTATTGGCTGTGATTTACTCCTGGTTTCTTGCAGCGTCCTATAATTGGCCTATTGCTCTACTTATGGGACTTCCCCACATGTACAAAGAGCTTTGTGCATGCTTCTGTTAACTGGAGAAGCTACAAACACTTGTCTGTCAACTCTTTTACTGTTTAATGCTACAATTCAGTGAATTCCAGTGGTGTCAAAGGCTGTTTCAATGTGCACTTTGCTCTATTTAAAGGGTTTTCTGCGGTGTACAAAAACCTTTGTATACTGTTACTTATATTTTGTAGTCTTTTCCTTTGTATGCTCACAATTCTGTTCTATTCGCTATTGTTTTGCTGCTCTGCATTACTACTTCTTTCTTGCAGTGACCTATAATTGGCCTTCTGCTCTACTTATGAGACTTCACCACGTGTATAAAGAACATTATACAATCTTCTCTGAACTTGAGAAGCTATATACACTTGTCTCTCACCTGTTTTACAGTTGATTTCTACTTTGTAGTGAATTCTAGTGGTACTAAAGCTGCTTAAATGTGCTATTTGCTCTATTCTAGGATAGGATTGTATGAAACACTTTCCTTACTATATCCTAACATTGTGATGTACTTTCCCTTGACTCTCTAGCTATTCTCTTCAATTCACTGCTATTTCGCCTTTATTCCTAGTCTTGCTTACAATGTCTTAAACTTGGCTTTCTGTTGCAGGTACCGGACTTACCTACATCGTAGAAGCACCTTTCTACACTGCTGTCTGAAGTGGAGAAGCAATATACACACTTGTCTCCCAAGTATGTTTTACAGTTTAATGCTACTTTTCAGTGAATTATAGTGGTTTTTTAAAGAACGGTTTAATGTGCACTTGCTGTATTTCAAGGATTTCGGCAGTGTCTAACATACTTTCTAGACTGTAGACTTACATTTTGATGTCTTTCCCACTTGTTCTCTCACACTTTGTTATATTCATTATTATGGGCTCTGATTTGCTACTGGTTTCTTGCCGAGTCATATAATTGGGCCTTTGCTCTACTTATGGACTTCCACACATGTACAAACAGCTTTGTGCATGCTTCTGTTAACTGGAGAATCTACATACACTTTCTGTCAACTGTTTTACTGTTTAATGCTACATTTCAGTGAATTCCAGTGGTGTCAAAGACTGGTTCAATGTGCACTTTGCTCTATTTAAAGGGTTTTCTGCAGTGTACAAACACCTTTGTATACTGTTACTTATATTTTGTAGTATTTTCCACTTGTATGCTCACAATTCTGTTCTATTCGCTATTGTTTGCTCTGCATTACTACTTCTTTCTTGCAGTGACCTATAATTTGCCTTCTGCTCTACTTATGAGACTTCACCACATGTATAAAGAACATTATACAATCTTCTCTGAACTTGAGAAGCTATATACACTTGTCTCTCACCTGTTTTACAGTTGATTTCTACTTTGCAGTGAATTCTAGTGGTACTAAAGCTGCTTAAATGTGCATATTGCTCTATTCTAGGATTGTATTGTATGAAACACTTTCCTTACTATATCCTAACATTGTGATGTACTTTCCCTTGACTCTCTAGCTATTCTCTTCAATTCACTGCTATTTCGCCTTTATTCCTAGTCTTGCTTACAATATCTTACAACTGGCTTTCTGTTGCAGTTACCGGACTTACCTACATTGAAGAAACATCTTTCCACACTGCTCTCTGAAGTGGAGAAGAAATATACTCTTGTCTCCCAAGTATGTTTTAGAGTTTAATGCTACTTTTCAGTGAATTATATTGATTATAAACACCGGTTTAATGTGCACTTGCTGTTTTCAAGGATTTCTGCAGTGTCTAACATACTTTCTATACTGTAGACTTACATTTTGATGTCTTTCCCACGTGTTTTCTCTCACAATTCTGTTATATTCACTATTATTGGCTCTGATTTACTCCTGGTTTCTTGCAGCGTCCTATAATTGGCCTATTGCTCTACTTATGGGACTTCCCCACATGTACAAAGAGCTTTGTGCATGCTTCTGTTAACTGGAGAAGCTACATACACTTGTCTGTCGACTCTTTTACTGTTTAATGCTACAATTCAGTGAATTCCAGTGGTGTCAAAGGCTGTTTCAATGTGCACTTTGCTCTATTTAAAGGGTTTTCTGCGGTGTACAAAAACCTTTGTACACCGTTAGACTTATATTTTGTAGTCTTTTCACTTGTATTCTCACAATTCTGTTCTATTCACTATTATTTGCTCTGCATTACTACTTCTTTCTTGCAGTGACCTATAATTGGCCTTCTGCTCTACTTATGAGACTTCACCACATGTGTATAAAGAACATTATACAATCTTCTCTGAACTTGAGAAGCTATATACACTTGTCTCTCACCTGTTTTACAGTTGATTGCTACTTTGTAGTGAATTCTAGTGGTACTAAAGCTGCTTAAATGTGCAATTTGCTCTATTCTAGGATTGCCCACATTGTATGAAACACTTTCCTTACTATATCCTAACATTGTGATGTACTTTCCCTTGACTCTCTAGCCATTCTCTTCAATTCACTGCTATTTCGCCTTTATTCCTAGTCTTGCTTACAATGTCTTACAACTGGCTTTCTGTTGCAGTTACCGGACTTACCTACATCGTAGAAGCACCTTTCTACACTGCTCTCTGAAGTGGAGAAGCAATATACACACTTGTCTCCCAAGTATGTTTTACAGTTTAATGCACCTTTTCAGTGAATTATAGTGGTTTTAAAGACCGGTTTAATGTGCATTTGCTATATTTCAAGGATTTCTTCAGTGTCTAACATACTTTCTAGACTGTAGACTTACATTTTGATGTCTTTCCGACGTGTTCTCTCACTACTTTGTTATATTCATTATTATGGGCTGTGATTTGCTACTGGTTTCTTGCCGAGTCATATAATTGGGCCTTTGCTCTACTTATGGACTTCCACACATGTACAAACAGCTTTGTGCATACTTTTGTTAACTGGAGAATCTACATACACTTTCTGTCAACTGTTTTACTGTTTAATGCTACATTTCAGTGAATTCCAGTGGTGTCAAAGACTGGTTCAATGTGCACTTTGCTCTATTTAAAGGGTTTTCTGCAGTGTACAAACACCTTTGTATACTGTTACTTATATTTTGTAGTCTTTTCCACTTGTATGCTCACAATTCTGTTCTATTCGCTATTGTTTGCTCTGCATTACTGCTTCTTTCTTGCAGTGACCTATAATTGGCCTTCTGCTCTACTTACGAGACTTCACCACATGTATAAAGATCATTATACAATCTTCTCTGAACTTGAGAAGCTATATACACTTGTCTCTCACCTGTTTTAACAGTTGATTTCTACTTTGTAGTGAATTCTAGTCGTACTAAAGCTGCTTAAATGTGCTATTTGCTCTATTCTAGGATTGTATGAAAACACTTTCCTTACTATATCCTAACATTGTGATGTACTTTCCCTTGACTCTCTAGCTATTCTCTTCAATTCACTGCTATTTCGCCTTTATTCCTAGTCTTGCTTACAATGTCTTAAACCTGGCTTTCTGTTGCAGGTACCGGACTTACCTACATCGTAGAAAAACACCTATCTACACTGCTGTCTGAAGTGGAGAAGCAATATACACACTTGTCTCCCAAGTATGTTTTACAGTTTAATGCTACTTTTCAGTGATTTATAGTGGTTTTAAAGAACGGTTTAACGTGCACTTGCTGTATTTCAAGGATTTCGGCAGTGTCTAACATACTTTCTAGACTGTAGACTTACATTTTGATGTCTTTCCCACTTGTTCTGTCACAATTCTGTTATATTCATTATTAATGGCTGTGATTTCCTACTGGTTTCTTGCAGTGTCCTATGATTGGCCTATTGCTCTACTTATGGGACTTCCCCACAAATGTACAAATAGCTTTGTGCATGCTTCTGTTAACCCTAGAAGCCACATACACTTGTCTGTCAACTGTTTTACTGTTTAATGCTACAATTCAGTGAATTCCAGTGGTGTCAAAGGCTGTTTCAATGTGCACTTTGCTCTATTTAAAGGGTTTTCTGCGGTGTACAAAAACCTTTGTATACCGTAGACTTATATTTTGTAGTCTTTTCACTTGTATTCTCACAATTCTGTTCTATTCACTATTATTTGCTCTGCATTACTACTTCTTTCTTGCAGTGACCTATAATTGGCCTTCTGCTCTACTTATGAGACTTCACCACATGTATAAAGAACATTATACAATCTTCTCTGAACTTGAGAAGCTATATACACTTGTCTCTCACCTGTTTTACAGTTGATTGCTACTTTGTAGTGAATTTTAGTGGTACTAAAGCTGCTTAAATGTGCAATTTGCTCTATTCTAGGATTGCCCACATTGTATGAAACACTTTCCTTACTATATCCTAACATTGTGATGTACTTTCCCTTGACTCTCTAGCTATTCTCTTCAATTCACTGCTATTTCGCCTTTATTCCTAGTCTTGCTTACAATGTCTTAAACTTGGCTTTCTGTTGCAGGTACCGGACTTACCTACATCGTAGAAGCACCTTTCTACACTGCTCTCTGAAGTGGAGAAGCAATATACACACTTGTCTCCCAAGTATGTTTTACAGTTTAATGCTAATTTTCAGTGAATTATAGTGGTTTTAAAGACCGGTTTAATGTGCACTTGCTGTATTTCAAGGATTTTCTCAGTGTCTAACATAGTTTCTAGACTGTAGACTTACATTTTGATGTCTTTCCCATGTGTTCTCTCACTACTTTGTTATATTCATTATTATGGGCTCTGATTTGCTACTGGTTTCTTGCCGAGTCATATAATTGGGCCTTTGCTCTACTTATGGACTTCCCCACATGTACCAACAGCTTTGTGCATACTTCTGTTAACTGGAGAATCTACATACACTTTCTGTCAACTGTTTTACTGTTTAATGCTACATTTCAGTGAATTCCAGTGGTGTCAAAGACTGGTTCAATGTGCACTTTGCTCTATTTAAAGGGTTTTCTGCAGTGTACAAAAACACCTTTGTATACTGTTACTTATATTTTGTAGTCTTTTCCACTTGTATGCTCACAATTCTGTTCTATTCGCTATTGTTTGCTCTGCATTACTACTTCTTTCTTGCAGTGACCTATAATTGGCCTTCTGCTCTACTTATGAGACTTCACCACATGTATAAAGAACATTATACAATTTTCTCTGAACTTGAGAAGCTATATACACTTGTCTCTCACCTGTTTTACAGTTGATTTCTACTTTGTAGTGAATTCTAGTGGTACTAAAGCTGCTTAAATGTGCTATTTGCTCTATTCTAGGATTGTATGAAACACTTTCCTTACTATATCCTAACATTGTGATGTACTTTCCCTTGACTCTCTAGCTATTCTCTTCAATTCACTGCTATTTTTCGCCTTTATTCCTAGTCTTGCTTACAATGTCTTAAAACTGGCTTTCTGTTGCTGGTTACCGGACTTACCTACATCGTAGAAACACCTATCTACACTGCTGTCTGAAGTGGAGAAGCAATATACACACTTGTCTCCCAAGTATGTTTTACAGTTTAATGCTACTTTTCAGTGAATTATAGTGGTTTTAAGGAACGGTTTAACGTGCACTTGCTGTATTTCGAGGATTTCTTCAGTGTCTAACATACTTTCTATACTGTAGACTTACATTTTGATGTCTTTCCCACGTGTTCTCTCACAATTCTGTTATATTCACTATTATTGGCTCTGATTTACTCCTGGTTTCTTGCAGCGTCCTATAATTGGCCTATTGCTCTACTTATGGGACTTCCCCACATGTACAAAGAGCTTTGTGCATGCTTCTGTTAGCTGGAGAAGCTACATATACTTGTCTGTTGACTCTTTTACTGTTTAATGCTATAATTCAGGGAATTCCAGTGGTGTCAAAGGCTGTTTCAATGTGCACTTTGCTCTATTTAAAGGGTTTCTGCAGTGTACAAACACCTTTGTATACTGTTACTTATATTTTGTAGTCTTTTCCACTTGTATGCTCACAATTCTGTTCTATCCGCTATTGTTTGCTCTGCATTACTGCTTCTTTCTTGCAGTGACCTGTAATTGGCCTTCTGCTCTACTTAGGAGACTTCACCACATGTATAAAGATCATTATACAATCTTCTCTGAATTTGAGAAGCTATATACACTTGTCCCTCACCTGTTTTACAGTTGATTTCTACTTTGTAGTGAATTCTAGTCGTACTAATGCTGCTTAAATGTGCTATTTGCTCTATTCTAGGATTGTATGAAACACTTTCCTTACTATATCCTAACATTGTGATGTACTTTCCCTTGACTCTCTAGCTATTCTCTTCAATTCACTGCTATTTCGCCTTTATTCCTAGTCTTGCTTACAATATCTTACAACTGGCTTTCTGTTGCAGGTACCGGACTTACCTTCATCGTAGAAACACCTATCTACACTGCTGTCTGAAGTGGAGAAGCAACATACACACTTGTCTCCCAAGTATGTTTTAGAGTTTAATGCTACTTTTCGGTGAATTATAGTGGTTTTAAAGACAGGTTTAATGTGCACTTGCTGTATTTCAAGGATTTCTTCAGTGTCTAACATACTTTCTATACTGTAGACTTACATTTCGATGTCTTTCCCACGTGTTCTTTCACTACTTTGTTATATTCATTATTATGGGCTCTCTTTTGCTACTGGTTTCTTGCCGAGTCATATAATTGGGCCTATTGCTCTAATTATGGGACTTCCCCACATGTACAAAGAGCTATGTGCATGCTTCTTTTAACTGGAGAAACTACATACACTTGTCTGTCGACTCTTTTACTGTTTAATGCTACATTTCAGTGAATTCCAGTGGTGTCAAAGGCTGTTTCAATGTGCACTTTGCTCTATTTAAAGGGTTTTCTGCGGTGTACAAAAACCTTTGTATACTGTAGACTTAAATTTTGTTGTCTCTTCTACCTGTATGCCACAATTCTGTTCTATTCGCTATTATTTGCTCTGCTTTACTACTTCTTTCTTGCAGTGATCTATAATTGGCCTTCTGCTCTACTTATGAGACTTTCCCACATGTACCAAACATTTTATACTCTCTTCTCTGAACTTGCGATGCTATATACACTTGTCTCTCACTTGTTTTAGAGTTGATTGCTACTCTGTAGTGAATTCTAGTGGTTCTAAAACTGCTTAAATGTTCTATTTGCTCTATTCTAGGATTTCCCGCATTGTATGAAACACTTTCCTTACTATATCCTAACAGTGTGATGTACTTTCCCTTCACTCTCTAGCTATTCTCTTCAATTCACTGATATTTTGTCTTTATCCTAGTCTTGCTTACAATGTCTTACAACTGGCTTTCTGTTGTAGTTACCGGACTTACCTTCATCGTAGAAGCACCTTTCTACACTGCTGTCTGAAGTGGAGAAGCAATATACACACTTGTCTCCCAAATATGTTTTACAGTTTAATGCAACTTTTCATTGAATTATAGTGGTTTTAAAGACAGGTTTAATGTGCACTTGCTGTATTTCAAGGATTTCTTCAGTGTCTAACATACTTTCTAGACTGTAGACTTACATTTCGATGTCTTTCCCAAGTGTTCTCTCACTACTTTGTTATATTCATTATTATGGGCTCTCATTTGCTACTGGTTTCTTGCCGAGTCATATAATTAGGCCTTTGCTCTACTTATGGAATTCCCCACAAGTTCAAACAGCTTTGTGCATACTTCTGTTAACTGGAGAATCTACATACACTTTCAGTCAACTGTTTTTCTGTTTAATGCTACATTGCAGTGAATTCCAGTGGTGTCAAAGACTGGTTCAATGTGCACTTTGCTCTATTTGAAGGGTTTTCTGCAGTGTACAAACACCTTTGTGTACTGTTACTTATATTTTGTAGTCTTTTCCACTTGTACGCTCACAATTCTGTTCTATCCGCTATTGTTTGCTCTGCATTACTGCTTCTTTCTTGCAGTGACCTATAATTGGCCTTCTGCTCTACTTATGAGACTTCACCACATGTATAAAGATCATTATACAATCTTCTCTGATCTTGAGAAGCTATATACACTTGTCTCTCACCTGTTTTACAGTTGATTTCTACTTTCTAGTGAATTCTAGTGGTACTAAAGCTGCTTAAATGTGCTATTTGCTCTATTCTAGTATTGCCCGCATTGTATGAAACACTTTTCTTACTATATCCTAACAGTGTGATGTACTTTCCCTTCACTCTCTAGCTATTCTCTTCAATTCACTGATATTTTGTCTTTATCCTAGTCTTGCTTACAATGTCTTACAACTGCCTTTCTGTTGTAGTTACCGGACTTACCTTCATCGTAGAAGCACCTCTCTACACTGCTGTCTGAAGTGGAGAAGCAATATACACACTTGTCTCCCAAGTATGTTTTACAGTTTAATGCAACTTTTCAGTGAATTATAGTGGTTTTAAAGACAGGTTTAATGTTCACTTGCTGTATTTCAAGGCTTTCTTCAGTGTCTAACATACTTTCTAGACTGTAGACTTCCATTTCGATGTCTTTCCCACGTGTTCTTTCACTACTTTGTTATATTCATTATTATGGGCTCTCATTTGCTACTGGTTTATTGCCGAGTCATATAATTGGGCCTTTGCTCTACTTATGGACTTCCCCACATGTACAAACAGCTTTGTGCATACTTCTGTTACCTGGAGAATCTACATACACTTTCTGTCAACTGTTTTACTGTTTAATGCTACATTGCAGTGAATTCCAGTGGTGTCAAAGACTGGTTCAATGTGCACTTTGCTCTATTTAAAGGGTTTTCTGCAGTGTACAAACACCTTTGTATACTGTTACTTATATTTTGTAGTCTTTTCCACTTGTATGCTCACAATTCTGTTCTATTCGCTATTGTTTGCTCTGCATTACTACTTCTTTCTTGCAGTGACCTATAATTGGCCTTCTGCTCTACTTATGAGACTTCACCACGTGTACAAAACACTTTATACTCTCTTCTCTGAACTTGGGAAGCTATATAGTTGCCTCTCATCTGTTTTACAGTATATTGCTACTTTGTAGTGAATTCTAGTGGTACTAAAGCTGCTTAAATGTGCTATTTGCTCTATTCTATGATTGTATGAAACACTTTCCTTACTATATCCTAACATTGTGATGTACTTTCCCTTGACTCTCTGGCTATTCTCTACAATTCACTGCTATTTCGCTTTATTCCTAGTCTTGCTTACAATGTCTTAAACCTGGCTTTCTGTTGCAGGTACCGGACTTACCTACATCGTAGAAACACCCATCTATACTGCTGTCTGAAGTGGAAAAGCAATATACACACTTGTCTCCCAAGTATGTTTTACAATTTAATGCTACTTATCAGTGATTTATAGTGGTTTTAAAGAACGGTTTAACGTGCACTTGCTGTATTTCAAGGATTTCGGCAGTGTCTAACATACTTTCTAGACTGTAGACTTACATTTTGATGTCTTTCCCACGTGTTCTGTCACAATTCTGTTATATTCATTATTAATGGCTGTGATATCCTACTGTTTTCTTGTAACGTCCTATGATTGTCCTATTGCTCTACTTATGGGAATTCCCCACATGTACAAAAGCTTTGTGCATGCTTCTGTTAGCTGGAGAAGCTACATACACTTGTCTTTCGACTCTTTTACTGCTTAATGCTACAATTCAGTGAATTCCAGTGGTGTCAAAGGCTGTTTCAATGTGCACTTTGCTCTATTTAAAGGGTTTTCTGCGGTGTACAAAAACCTTTGTACACCGTAGACTTATATTTGGTAGTCTTTTCACTTGTATTCTCACAATTCTGTTCTATTCACTATTATTTGCTCTGCATTACTACTTCTTTCTTGCAGTGACCTATAATTGGCCTTCTGCTCTACTTATGAGACTTTACCACATGTACAAAACACTTTATACTCTCTTCTCTGAACTTGGGAAGCTATATACACTTGTCTCTCACCTGTTTTACAGGTGATTGCTACTTTGTAGTGAATTCTAGTGGTACTAAAGCTGCTTAAATGTGCTATTTGCTCTATTCTAGGATGGCCCACATTGTATGAAACACTTTCCTTACTATATCCTAACATTGTGATGTACTTTCCCTTGACTCTCTAGCCATTCTCTTCAATTCACTGCTATTTCGCCTTTATTCCTAATCTTGCTTACAATGTCTTACAACTGGCTTTCTGTTGTATTTACCGGACTTACCTTCATCGTAGAAGCACCTTTCTACACTGCTGTCTGAAGTGAAGAAGCAATATGCACACTTGTCTCCCAAGTATGTTTTACAGTTTAATGCAACTTTTCAGTGGATTATAGTGGTTTTAAAGACCGGTTTAATGTGCACTTGCTGTATTTCAAGGATTTCTTCAGTGTCTAACATACTTTCTAGACTGTAGACTTACATTTTGATGTCTTTCCCAAGTGTTCTCTCACTACTTTGTTATATTCATTATTATGGGCTCTCATTTGCTACTGGTTTCTTGCCGAGTCTTATAATTGTTCCTTTGCTCTACTTATGGACTTCCCCACATTTACCAACAGCTTTGTGCATACTTTTGTTAACTGGAGAATCTACATACACTTTCTGTCAACTGTTTTCCTGTTTAATGCTACATTTCAGTGAATTCCAGTGGTGTCAAAGACTGGTTCAATGTGCACTTTGCTCTATTTAAAGCGTTTTCTGCAGTGTACAAACACCTTTGTATACTGTTACTTATATTTTGTAGTCTTTTCCACTTGTATGCTCACAATTCTGTTCTATTCGCTATTGTTTGCTCTGCATTACTACTTCTTTCTTGCAGTGACCTATAATTGGCCTTCTGCTCTACTTATGAGACTTCACCACATGTATAAAGAACATTATACAATCTTCTTTGAACTTGAGAAGCTATATACACTTGTCTCTCACCTGTTTTACAGTTGATTGCTACTTTGTAGTGAATTTTTGTGGTACTAAAGCTGCTGAAATGTGCAATTTGCTCTATTCTAGGATTGCCCACATTGTATGAAACACTTTCCTTACTATATCCTAACATTGTGATGTACTTTCCATTGACTCTCTAGCTATTCTCTTCAATTCACTGCTATTTCGCCTTTATTCCTAGTCTTGCATAGAATATCTTACAACTGGCTTTCTCTTGCAGTTACCGGATTTACCTACATTGAAGAAACATCTTTCCACACTGCTCTCTGAAGTGGAGAAGAAATATACTCTTGTCTCCCAAGTATGCTTTAGAGTTTAATGCTACTTTTCAGTGAATTATATTGGTTATAAACACCGGTTTAATGTGCAGTTGCTGTTTTCGAGGATTTGTGCAATGTCTAACATACTTTCTATACTGTAGACTTACATTTTGATGTCTTTCCCAGTGTTCTCTCACAATTCTGTTATATTCACTATTATTGGCTCTGATTTACTCCTGGTTTCTTGCAGCGTCCTATAATTGGCCTATTGCTCTACTTATGGGACTTCCCACATGTACAAAGAGCTATGTGCATGCTTCTTTTAACTGGAGAAGCTACATACACTTGTCTGTCGACTCTTTTACTGTTTAATGCTACAATTCAGTGAATTCCAGTGGTGTCAAAGGCTGTTTCAATGTACACTTTGCTCTATTTAAAGGGTTTTCTGCGGTGTACAAAAACCTTTGTATACTGTTACTTATATTTTGTAGTCTTTTCCACTTGTATGCTCACAATTCAGTTCTATTCGCTATTGTTTGCTCTGCATTACTACTTCTTTCTTGCAGTGACCTATAATTGGCCTTCTGCTCTACTTATGAGATTTCACCACATGTATAAAGAACACATTATACAATCTTCTCTGAACTTGAGAAGCTATATACACTTGTCTCTCACCTGTTTTACAGTTGAATTTCTACTTTGTAGTGAATTCTAGTGGTACTAAAGCTGCTTAAATGTGCTATTTGCTCTATTCTAGGATTGCCCACATTGTATGAAACACTTTCCTTACTATATCCTAACATTGTGATGTACTTTCCCTTGACTCTCTAGCCATTCTCTTCAATTCACTGCTATTTCGCCTTTATTCCTAATCTTGCTTACAATGTCTTACAACTGGCTTTCTGTTGTATTTACCGGACTTACCTTCATCGTAGAAGCACCTTTCTACACTGCTGTCTGAAGTGAAGAAGCAATATACACACTTGTCTCCCAAGTATGTTTTACAGTTTAATGCAACTTTTCAGTGGATTATAGTGGTTTTAAAGACCGGTTTAATGTGCACTTGCTGTATTTCA
This sequence comes from Ia io, assembly GCA_025583905.1. Lineage (NCBI taxonomy): Eukaryota > Metazoa > Chordata > Mammalia > Chiroptera > Vespertilionidae > Ia > Ia io. Next base: position 52,148 of record JAJQQW010000991.1, on the reverse strand, counting down.
AGGATTTCTTCAGTGTCTAACATACTTTCTAGACTGTAGACTTACATTTTGATGTCTTTCCCAAGTGTTCTCTCACTACTTTGTTATATTCATTATTATTATGGGCTCTCATTTGCTACTGGTTTCTTGCCGAGTCTTATAATTGTTCCTTTGCTCTACTTATGGACTTCCCCACATTTACCAACAGCTTTGTGCATACTTTTGTTAACTGGGAGAATCTACATACACTTTCTGTCAACTGTTTTTTCTGTTTAATGCTACATTTCAGTGAATTCCAGTGGTGTCAAAGACTGGTTCAATGTGCACTTTGCTCTATTTAAAGGGTTTTCTGCAGTGTACAAACACCTTTGTATACTGTTACTTATATTTTGTAGTCTTTTCCACTTGTATGCTCACAATTCTGTTCTATTCGCTATTGTTTGCTCTGCATTACTACTTCTTTCTTGCAGTGACCTATAATTGGCCTTCTGCTCTACTTATGAGACTTCACCACATGTATAAAGAACATTATACAATCTTCTCTGAACTTGAGAAGCTATATACACTTGTCTCTCACCTGTTTTACAGTTGATTGCTACTTTGTAGTGAATTTTTGTGGTACTAAAGCTGCTTAAATGTGCAATTTGCTCTATTCTAGGATTGCCCACATTGTATGAAACACTTTCCTTACTATATCCTAACATTGTGATGTACTTTCCCTTGACTCTCTAGCTATTCTCTTCAATTCACTGCTATTTCGCCTTTATTCCTAGTCTTGCTTACAATATCTTACAACTGGCTTTCTGTTGCAGTTACCGGATTTACCTACATTGTAGAAACATCTTTCTACACTGCTCTCTGAAGTGGAGAAGCAATATACACTCTTGTCTCCCAAGTATGCTTTAGAGTTTAATGCTACTTTTCAGTGAATTATATTGGTTTTAAAGACCGGTTTAATGTGCAGTTGCTGTTTTCAAGGATTTCTGCAGTGTCTAACATACTTTCTATACTGTAGACTTACATTTTGATGTCTTTCCCAGTGTTCTCTCACACTTTGTTATATTCACTATTATTGGCTCTGATTTACTCCTGGTTTCTTGCAGCGTCCTATAATTGGCCTATTGCTCTACTTATGGGACTTCCCACATGTACAAAGAGCTATGTGCATGCTTCTTTTAACTGGAGAAGCTACATACACTTGTCTGTCGACTCTTTTACTGTTTAATGCTACAATTCAGTGAATTCCAGTGGTGTCAAAGGCTGTTTCAATGTACACTTTGCTCTATTTAAAGGGTTTTCTGCGGTGTACAAAAACCTTTGTATACTGTTACTTATATTTTGTAGTCTTTTCCACTTGTATGCTCACAATTCAGTTCTATTCGCTATTGTTTGCTCTGCATTACTACTTCTTTCTTGCAGTGACCCATAATTGGCCTTCTGCTCTACTTATGAGATTTCACCACATGTATAAAGAACATTATACAATCTTCTCTGAACTTGAGAAGCTATATACACTTGTCTCTCACCTGTTTTACAGTTGATTTCTACTTTGTAGTGAATTCTAGTGGTACTAAAGCTGCTTAAATGTGCTATTTGCTCTATTCTAGGATGGCCCACATTGTATGAAACACTTTCCTTACTATATCCTAACATTGTGATGTACTTTCCCTTGACTCTCTAGCCATTCTCTTCAATTCACTGCTATTTCGCCTTTATTCCTAATCTTGCTTACAATGTCTTACAACTGGCTTTCTGTTGTATTTACCAGACTTACCTTCATCGTAGAAGCACCTTTCTACACTGCTGTCTGAAGTGAAGAAGCAATATACACACTTGTCTCCCAAGTATGTTTTTACAGTTTAATGCAACTTTTCAGTGGATTATAGTGGTTTTAAAGACAGGTTAAATGTGCACTTGCTGTATTTCAAGGATTTCTTCAGTGTCTAACATACTTTCTAGACTGTAGACTTACATTTTGATGTCTTTCCCAAGTGTTCTCTCACTACTTTGTTATATTCATTATTATGGGCTCTCATTTGCTACTGGTTTCTTGCCGAGTCTTATAATTGGTCCTTTGCTCTACTTATGGACTTCCCCACATGTACCAACAGCTTTGTGCATAATTCTGTTAACTGGAGAATCTACATACACTTTCTGTCAACTGTTTTACTGTTTAATGCTACATTTCAGTGAATTCCAGTGGTGTCAAAGACTGGTTCAATGTGCACTTTGCTCTATTTAAAGGGTTTTCTGCAGTGTACAAACACCTTTGTATACTGTTACTTATATTTTGTAGTCTTTTCCACTTGTATGCTCACAATTCTGTTCTATTCGCTATTGTTTGCTCTGCATTACTACTTCTTTCCTGCAGTGACCTATAATTGGCCTTCTGCTCTACTTATGAGACTTCACCACATGTATAAAGAACATTATACAATCTTCTCTGAACTTGAGAAGCTATATACACTTGTCTCTCACCTGTTTTACAGTTGATTTCTACTTTGTAGTGAATTCTAGTGGTACTAAAGCTGCTTAAATGTGCTATTTGCTCTATTCTAGGATTGTATGAAACACTTTCCTTACTATATCCTAACATTGTGATGTACTTTCCCTTGACTCTCTAGCTATTCTCTTCAATTCACTGCTATTTCGCCTTTATTCCTAATCTTGCTTACAATGTCTTACAACTGGCTTTCTGTTGTATTTACCGGACTTACCTTCATCGTAGAAGCACCTTTCTACACTGCTGTCTGAAGTGAAGAAGCAATATGCACACTTGTCTCCCAAGTATGTTTTACAGTTTAATGCAACTTTTCAGTGGATTATAGTGGTTTTAAAGACCGGTTTAATGTGCACTTGCTGTATTTCAAGGATTTCTTCAGTGTCTAACATACTTTCTAGACTGTAGACTTACATTTTGATGTCTTTCCCAAGTGTTCTCTCACTACTTTGTTATATTCATTATTATGGGCTCTCATTTGCTACTGGTTTCTTGCCGAGTCTTATAATTGTTCCTTTGCTCTACTTATGGACTTCCCCACATTTACTAACAGCTTTGTGCATAATTCTGTTAACTGGAGAATCTACATACACTTTCTGTCAACTGTTTTCCTGTTTAATGCTACATTTCAGTGAATTCCAGTGGTGTCAAAGACTGGTTCAATGTGCACTTTGCTCTATTTAAAGCGTTTTCTGCAGTGTACAAACACCTTTGTATACTGTTACTTATATATTTTGTAGTCTTTTCCACTTGTATGCTCACAATTCTGTTCTATTCGCTATTGTTTGCTCTGCATTACTACTTCTTTCTTGCAGTGACCTATAATTGGCCTTCTGCTCTACTTATGAGACTTCACCACATGTATAAAGAACATTATACAATCTTCTCTGAACTTGAGAAGCTATATACACTTGTCTCTCACCTGTTTTACAGTTGATTGCTACTTTGTAGTGAATTTTTGTGGTACTAAAGCTGCTGAAATGTGCAATTTGCTCTATTCTAGGATTGCCCACATTGTATGAAACACTTTCCTTACTATATCCTAACATTGTGATGTACTTTCCATTGACTCTCTAGCTATTCTCTTCAATTCACTGCTATTTCGCCTTTATTCCTAGTCTTGCATAGAATATCTTACAACTGGCTTTCTCTTGCAGTTACCGGATTTACCTACATTGAAGAAACATCTTTCCACACTGCTCTCTGAAGTGGAGAAGAAATATACTCTTCTTGTCTCCCAAGTATGCTTTAGAGTTTAATGCTACTTTTCAGTGAATTATATTGGTTATAAACACCGGTTTAATGTGCAGTTGCTGTTTTCGAGGATTTCTGCAATGTCTAACATACTTTCTATACTGTAGACTTACATTTTGATGTCTTTCCCAGTGTTCTCTCACAATTCTGTTATATTCACTATTATTGGCTCTGATTTACTCCTGGTTTCTTGCAGCGTCCTATAATTGGCCTATTGCTCTACTTATGGGACTTCCCCACATGTACAAAGAGCTATGTGCATGCTTCTTTTAACTGGAGAAGCTACATACACTTGTCTGTCGACTCTTTTACTGTTTAATGCTACAATTCAGTGAATTCCAGTGGTGTCAAAGGCTGTTTCAATGTACACTTTGCTCTATTTAAAGGGTTTTCTGCGGTGTACAAAAACCTTTGTACACCGTAGACATATTTTGTAGTCTTTTCACTTGTATTCTCACAATTCTGTTCTATTCACTATTATTTGCTCTGCATTACTACTTCTTTCTTGCAGTGACCTATAATTGGCCTTCTGCTCTACTTATGAGACTTCACCACATGTTCAAAACACTTTATACTCTCTTCTCTGAACTTGGGAAGCTATATACAGTTGCCTCTCATCTGTTTTACAGTATATTGCCACTTTGTAGTGAATTCTAGTGGTATTAAAGCTGCTTAAATGTGCTATTTGCTCTATTCTAGGATTGCCCACATTGTATGAAACACTTTCCTTACTAAATCCAATCATTGTGATGTACTTTCCCTTGACACTCTAGCTATTCTCTTCAATTCACTGCTATTTCGCCTTTATTCCTAGTCTTGCTTACAATGTCTTACAACTGGCTTTCTGTTGTAGTTACCGGACTTACCTTCATCGTAGAAGCACCTTTCTACACTGCTGTCTGAAGTGAAGAAGCAATATACACACTTGTCTCCCAAGTATGTTTTACAGTTTAATGCAACTTTTCAGTGGATTATAGTGGTTTTAAAGACCGGTTTAATGTGCAGTTGCTGTATTTCAAGGATTTCTTCAGTGTCTAACATACTTTCTAGACTGTAGACTTACATTTTGATGTCTTTCCCAAGTGTTCTCTCACTACTTTGTTACATTCATTATTATGGGCTCTCATTTGCTACTGGTTTCTTGCCGAGTCTTATAATTGGTCCTTTGCTCTATTTATGGACTTCCCCACATGTACCAACAGCTTTGTGCATAATTCTGTTAACTGGAGAATCTACATACACTTTCTGTCAACTGTTTTACTGTTTAATGCTACATTTCAGTGAATTCCAGTGGTGTCAAAGACTGGTTCAATGTGCACTTTGCTCTATTTAAAGGGTTTTCTGCAGTGTACAAACACCTTTGTATACTGTTACTTATATTTTGTAGTCTTTTTTCCACTTGTATGCTCACAATTCAGTTCTATTCGCTATTGTTTGCTCTGCATTACTACTTCTTTCTTGCAGTGACCCATAATTGGCCTTCTGCTCTACTTATGAGATTTCACCACATGTATAAAGAACATTATACAATCTTCTCTGAACTTGAGAAGCTATATACACTTGTCTCTCACCTGTTTTACAGTTGATTTCTACTTTGTAGTGAATTCTAGTGGTACTAAAGCTGCTTAAATGTGCTATTTGCTCTATTCTAGGATGGCCCACATTGTATGAAACACTTTCCTTACTATATCCTAACATTGTGATGTACTTTCCCTTGACTCTCTAGCCATTCTCTTCAATTCACTGCTATTTCGCCTTTATTCCTAATCTTGCTTACAATGTCTTACAACTGGCTTTCTGTTGTATTTACCAGACTTACCTTCATCGTAGAAGCACCTTTCTACACTGCTGTCTGAAGTGAAGAAGCAATATACACACTTGTCTCCCAAGTATGTTTTACAGTTTAATGCAACTTTTCAGTGGATTATAGTGGTTTTAAAGACCGGTTTAATGTGCAGTTGCTGTATTTCAAGGATTTCTTCAGTGTCTAACATACTTTCTAGACTGTAGACTTACATTTTGATGTCTTTCCCAAGTGTTCTCTCACTACTTTGTTACATTCATTATTATGGGCTCTCATTTGCTACTGGTTTCTTGCCGAGTCTTATAATTGGTCCTTTGCTCTACTTATGGACTTCCCCACATGTACCAACAGCTTTGTGCATAATTCTGTTAACTGGAGAATCTACATACACTTTCTGTCAACTGTTTTACTGTTTAATGCTACATTTCAGTGAATTCCAGTGGTGTCAAAGACTGGTTCAATGTGCACTTTGCTCTATTTAAAGGGTTTTCTGCAGTGTACAAACACCTTTGTATACTGTTACTTATATTTTGTAGTCTTTTCCATTTGTATGCTCACAATTCAGTTCTATTCGCTATTGTTTGCTCTGCATTACTACTTCTTTCTTGCAGTGACCTATAATTGGCCTTCTGCTCTACTTATGAGATTTCACCACATGTATAAAGAACATTATACAATCTTCTCTGAACTTGAGAAGCTATATACACTTGTCTCTCACCTGTTTTACAGTTGATTTCTACTTTGTAGTGAATTCTAGTGGTACTAAAGCTGCTTAAATGTGCTATTTGCTCTATTCTAGGATGGCCCACATTGTATGAAACACTTTCCTTACTATATCCTAACATTGTGATGTACTTTCCCTTGACTCTCTAGCCATTCTCTTCAATTCACTGCTATTTCGCCTTTATTCCTAACCTTGCTTACAATGTCTTACAACTGGCTTTCTGTTGTATTTACCAGACTTACCTTCATCGTAGAAGCACCTTTCTACACTGCTGTCTGAAGTGAAGAAGCAATATGCACACTTGTCTCCCAAGTATGTTTTACAGTTTAATGCAACTTTTCAGTGGATTATAGTGGTTTTAAAAGACCGGTTTAATGTGCACTTGCTGTATTTCAAGGATTTCTTCAGTGTCTAACATACTTTCTAGACTGTAGACTTACATTTTGATGTCTTTCCCAAGTGTTCTCTCACTACTTTGTTATATTCATTATTATGGGCTCTCATTTGCTACTGGTTTCTTGCCGAGTCTTATAATTGTTCCTTTGCTCTACTTATGGACTTCCCTACATGTACCAACAGCTTTGTGCATAATTCTGTTAACTGGAGAATCTACATACACTTTCTGTCAACTGTTTTACGGTTTAATGCTACATTTCAGTGAATTCCAGTGGTGTCAAAGACTGGTTCAATGTGCACTTTGCTCTATTTAAAGGGTTTTCTGCAGTGTACAAACACCTTTGTATACTGTTACTTATATTTTGTAGTCTTTTCCACTTGTATGCTCACAATTCTGTTCTATTCGCTATTGTTTGCTCTGCATTACTACTTCTTTCCTGCAGTGACCTATAATTGGCCTTCTGCTCTACTTATGAGACTTCACCACATGTATAAAGAACATTATACAATCTTCTCTGAACTTGAGAAGCTATATACACTTGTCTCTCACCTGTTTTACAGTTGATTTCTACTTTGTAGTGAATTCTAGTGGTACTAAAGCTGCTTAAATGTGCTATTTGCTCTATTCTAGGATTGTATGAAACACTTTCCTTACTATATCCTAACATTGTGATGTACTTTCCCTTGACTCTCTAGCTATTCTCTTCAATTCACTGCTATTTCGCCTTTATTCCTAGTCTTGCTTACAATGTCTTAAACCTGGCTTTCTGTTGCAGGTACCGGACTTACCTACATCGTAGAAACACCCATCTATACTGCTGTCTGAAGTGGAGAAGCAATATACACACTTGTCTCCCAAGTATGTTTTACAATTTAATGCTACTTATCAGTGATTTATAGTGGTTTTAAAGAACGGTTTAACTTGGACTTGCTGTATTTCAAGGATTTCGGCAGTGTCTAACATACTTTCTAGACTGTAGACTTACATTTTGATGTCTTTCCCACGTGTTCTGTCACAATTCTGTTATATTCATTACTAATGGCTGTGATTTCCTACTGGTTTCTTGCAGTGTCCTATGATTGGCCTATTGCTCTACTTATGGGACTTCCACAAATGTACAAATAGCTTTGTGCATGCTTCTGTTAACCCTAGAAGCCACATACACTTGTCTGTCAACTGTTTTACTGTTTAATGCTACAATTCAGTGAATTCCAGTGGTGTCAAAGACTGGTTAAATGTGCACTTTGCTCTATTTAAAGGGTTTTCTGCGGTGTACAAACACCTTTGTATACTGTTACTTATATTTTGTAGTCTTTTCCACTTATACGCTCACAATTCTGTTCTATTCGCTATTGTTTGCTCTGCATTACTGCTTCTTTATTGCAGTGACCTATAATTGGCCTTCTGCTCTACTTATGAGACTTCACCACATGTATAAAGAACATTATACAATCTTCTCTGAACTTGAGAAGCTATATACACTTGTCTCTCACCTGTTTTACAGTTGATTGCTACTTTGTAGTGAATTATTGTGGTACTAAACCTGCTTAAATGTGCAATTTGCTCTATTCTAGGATTGCCCACATTGTATGAAACACTTTCCTTACTATATCCTAACATTGTGATGTACTTTCCCTTGACTCTCTAGCTATTCTCTTCAATTCACTGCTATTTCGCCTTTATTCCTAGTCTTGCATACAATATCTTACAACTCGCTTTCTGTTGCAGTTACCGGATTTACCTACATTGAAGAAACATCTTTCCACACTGCTCTCTAAAGTGGAGAAGAAATATACTCTTGTCTCCCAAGTATGCTTTAGAGTTTAATGCTACTTTTCAGTGAATTATATTGGTTATAAACACCGGTTTAATGTGCAGTTGCTGTTTTCGAGGATTTCTGCAATGTCTAACATACTTTCTATACTGTAGACTTACATTTTGATGTCTTTCCCAGTGTTCTCTCACAATTCTGTTATATTCACTATTATTGGCTCTGATTTACTCCTGGTTTCTTGCAGCGTCCTATAATTGGCCTATTGCTCTACTTATGGGGACTTCCCCACATGTACAAAGAGCTATGTGCATGCTTCTTTTAACTGGAGAAGCTACATACACTTGTCTGTCGACTCTTTTACTGTTTAATGCTACAATTCAGTGAATTCCAGTGGTGTCAAAGACTGGTTCAATGTGCACTTTGCTCTATTTAAAGGGTTTTCTGCAGTGTACAAACACCTTTGTTTACTGTTACTTATATTTTGTAGTCTTTTCCACTTGTATGCTCACAATTCTGTTCTATTCGCTATTAGTTGCTCTGCATTACTATTTCTTTTGCAGTGACTTATAATTGGCTTTCTGCTCCACATATGAGACTTCACCACATGTATAAAGAACATTATACAATCTTCTCTGAAATTGAGAAGCTATATACTCTTGTCTCTCACCTGTTTCACAGTTGATTGCTACTTTGTAGTGAATTCTAGTGGTACTAAAGCTGCTTAAATGTGCTATTTGCTCTATTTTAGGATTGCCCACATTGTATGAAACACTTTCCTTACTATATCCTAACATTATGATATGCTTTCCCTTGACTCTCTAGCTATTCTCTTCAATTCACTAATTCGCCTTTATTTTAGTCTTGCTTACAATATCTTACAACTGGCTTTCTGTTGTAGTTACCGGACTTACCTTCATCGTAGAAGCATCCTTCCACACTGCTTTCTGAAGTGCAGAAGAAATACACTCTTGTCTCCCAAGTATGTTTTAGAGTTTAATGCTACTTTTCGGTGAATTATATTGGTTTTAAAGACCGGTTTAATGTGCACTTGTTGTTGTCAAGGATTTCTGCAGTGTACAACATTCTTTTTATACTGTAAAACTTATATTTTGATGTCTTTTCCAGTTGTATTCTCAGTAATCTGTTCTATTCAGTATTATTTGCTCTATATTACTACTAGTTTCTTGAAATGTCTTATAATTGGCCTTCTTCTGTACTGATGAGATGTCACCATATGTTCAAACAACGTTATACACTCCTCTCTGAATTTGAGACGCTATATACAATTGTGTATTACCTGTTTCACAGTTTTATAGTATGTTGCTACTTTGTATTGAATTTTAGTGGTACTACAGCTGCTTAAATGTGCTGTTTGCTCTATTCTAGTATTTCTAGTGAATAGAACAGAATTGTGAGAGAACAAGTGGAAAAGACATCAAAATGTAATGTACAGTATAGAAGGGTTTTGTACACTGCAGATATCCTTGAAATAGAGGAAGTGCACATTAAATCAGTCTTTGAAACCACTGGAATTCACTGAAATGTATCATTAAACAGTAAAACAGTTGACTGACAAGTGTATATAGCATCTCCAGTTAAAAGAAACATGTACAAAGTTGTTTGTACATGTGGTGAAGTCCCATTAGTAGAGCAAAAGGCCAATTATACGACACTGCAAGAAACCAGTATTAAATCAGAGCAAATAATAGTAAATATACCAGAATTGTGAAAGAACACGTGGGAAAGACATCATAATGTAAGTCTACGGTATAGAAAGTATGATAGACACTGCAGATATCCTTGAAATACAGAGAGGACACATTATACCGGTCTTTAAAACCACTATATTTCAAAAAAAAAGTAGCATTATACTGTAAAACATACTTGGGAGACAAGTGTATATTGCTTATCCTCTTCAGAGAGCAGTGTAGAAAGGTGTTTGTACAATGTAGGTAAGCCCGGTAATTGCTGCAGAAAGCTAATTGTTAAACATTGTAAGAAAGACCAGGAACTAAAGGCAAAATAGCAGTGAATTGAACAGAATTACTAGAGAATAAAGGCAAAATACATCACAATGTTAGGATATAGTAATGAAAGTGTTTCATACAATGCACGAAATCCTAGAATATAGCATATAGAATATTTAAGCAGCTTTATTACCACTAGAATACACTACAAAGTAGCAATAAACTGTAAAACAGGTGACAGACAAGTGTATATAGCATCGCAAGTTCAGAGAAGAGTGTATAACGTTTGTAAATGTGGGGAAGTCCCATAAGTAGAACAAAAGGCCAATTATAGGACACTGCAAGAAACCAGTAGTAAATCAGAGCCAATAATAATGAATATAACAGAATTGTGAGAGAAGACGTGGGAAAGTCATCAAAATGTAAGTCTACAGTACAGAAAGTATGTTAGACACTGCAGAAATCCTTGAAATACAGCCAGTGCACATTAAACCGGACTTTAAAACCACTATAATTCACCGAAAAGTAGCATTAAACTTTAAAACAGTTGAGGGACAAGTGTATGTAGCTTCTAAAGTTCACAGAAGAGTGTATAGAGTTTTTTGACATGTGGTGAAGTCCCAGAAGTATAGCAGAAGGCCAATTATAGGACATTGCAAGAAACCAGTGGTAATTCAGAGCAAATAATAATGAATATAACAGAATTTTGATAGAACAAGTGGAAAAGACTTCAAAATGTATGTCTGTAGTCAGGAAAGGATATTGTATACTGCAGAAATCCTTGAAATAGTGCAAGTGCACATTAAAGCAGTCTTTGATTCCAGTAGAATTCACTGAAAAGTAGCGTTCAAGTGTAAATCACACTTGGGAGACAAGTGTATATAGCTTGTATACTTCAGAGAAGAGTGTAGAAATGTGTTTGTACAATGCAGGTATGTCTGGTAACTATAGCAGAAAGCCAATTGTAAGACATTGTAAGAACGATTAGGAACTACCTGCAAAATATCAATGAATTGAACAGAATAGTGAGAGAGTAAGTGGAAAAGAGATCACCATGTTAGGATACGGAAATAAAAGTGTTTCACTCAATGCGGGATATCCTAGAATAGAGCAAAGAGCACATTTAAGCAGCTTTGGAAACCAGTAAAATCCACTCAAAGTAACATTAAACTGTAAAACAGTTGATAGACAAGTGCATATAGATTCTCAAGTTCACAAAAGAGTGTATAACGTTGTTTGTACATGTGGTGAAGTCCCATCAGTAGAGCAAAAGGCCAATTATAGGACACTGCAAGCAACAAGTAGCAATTCAGAGAAAATAATAATGAATATAACAAAGTTGTGAGAGAACAAGTGGAAAAGACATCAAAATGTAAGTCTATAGTCCAGAAAGGATGTTATACAAAGCGGAAAACCTTGAAATAGAGCAAAGTGCACATTAAACCAGTCTTTGAAATCAATAGAATGCACTGCAAAGTAGCATTCAACTGTATAACAGTTGGGAGACAAGTGTATATAGTTTCTCAAGTTCAGAGAATGGTGCACAAAGTGGTTTGTACATGTGAGGAATTCCCAAAAGTACAGGAGAAGGCCAATTTTAGGACACTGCAAGGAACCACTAGGAATTCAGAGCAAATAATAATAAATAGAACAGAATTGTGATAGAACAAGTGGAAAAGACATTAAAATGTAAGCCTATAGTCCAGAATGGATGTTGTTCCCTGCAGAAATAATTTTTTTTTGTTTTTTTTTTTAAATATATTTTATTGATTTTTTACAGAGAGGAAGAGAGAGGGATAGAGAGTTAATATTATTTTTTTAAAATATATTTTATTGATTCCTGCAGAAATTCTTGAAATAGAGCAAGTGCACATAAAACCAGTCTTTGAAAGCAATAGAATTCACTGTAAAGTAGCATTGAACTGTACAACAGTTGAGAGAAAAGTGTATATAGCTTCTCAAGTTCAGAGAAGAGTGTACAAAGTTGTTTGTACATGTGAGGAATTCCCAAAAGTACAGGAGAAGGCCAATTATCGACACTGCAAGGAACCACGAGTAATTCAGAGAAAATAGTAGTGAATAGTTATATCTAGAAAATTAATACTTTAGAATATTAATTGTAAGGTTTAAAGCAAGACACCGATGAACAACACACACAAGGTTTCAAAAGAAGCCAGGGGAAAAATCATTTGGGCAAAAAAATCAAATAGGATCCCAAGTCAAATTTAAGAAAATATCCCTTTATTAACTTTTGTTCGAGAATATGTTTGTATATTTTCAGAAAACAACTCCCAGACCATGTGGATTCCAGCAAACAGAGAGGAATCGACAGGACTACTCCAGCCATGAAGACAGAAGAGAAGCAGTCCAGAGATGGAAGACGCTGATGTGGCCTTCCCATACTACCAGTTAGCAGCTGTGCATCACTGCAGGTTGCCCCGGACCAAACCAGAGAGAGTCGGACCTGCATTACCACCATTTGTCCACCATCCAGAACTATAATGTCAGTGCTGACATGTACACATAAGGAACTGTTGGACATTGAAATTGGGTCTCAAAGGAACTGTTGACCCAGAAAGAAACTCACTATAGACTGATTCATTTGCCTGTCACCATAAACATTATTGCTGCTCTCATTTTCAGTTCTTATAAGTGTATTTCTAATAGCACATGATCTCACTCATCTAGGGTAAATAATGAACAACATAGACTGATGAACAAGAACAGACCCAGAAAGAAGGAGGCATGGATCAAACTGTCGGGCCTCAGAGGGAGGGTAGGGAAGGATGGGGGTAAAGGGGAGAGATCAACCAAAGGACTTGTGTGCAAACATATGAGCCTAACCAGCGGTTAAGGACAACAGGGGGGTGGGGGCATGTGTGGGGAAGGGTGTAGGAGGGGAATGGGGGATGAGGACAAATATGTGATACCTTAATCAATAAAGAAATTAAAAAAATAAAGCATTAATTTCTAGTGAAAATAAAGAAAAATAGTGAATAGAATAGAATTGTGATAGAACAAGTGGGAAAGGCATCAAAATGTAAGTCTATAGTCTAGAAAGGATGTTGTACACTGCAGAAATCCTTGAAATAGAGCATGTGCACATTTAATCCAATCGTTGAAAGCAATAGAATTCACTGCAAACTAGAATTAAAAACTGTACAACAGTTGAGAGACAAGCTTCTCAAGTTCAGAGAATGTGGACAAAGTTGTTTGTATATGTGAAAAGGTCCAATGATTAGAGCAGAAGGCCTATTATGGGACACTGCAAAGAACCACTAGTAATTCAGAGCAAATAATAGTGAATAGAACAAAATTGTGATAGAACAAGTGGAATAGACATTAAAATGTAAATCTATAGTCTAGAAAGTTCTTGTCACACTGCAGAAATCCATAAAATAGAGCAAGTGCACATGAAGCCAGTCTTTGAAAACACTAGAATTCACGGAAAAGTAGCATTAACTGTATAACAGTTGAGAAACAAGTGTATATAGCTTCTCTAGTTCACAGAGGAGTGTATAAAGTTGTTTGTTCATGTGGTGAAGTCCCAAAAGTACAGCAGAACGCCAATTATAGGACACTACAAGGAACCACTAGTAATTCAGAGCAAATAACAATGAATATAACAAAATTGTGATAGAACAAGTGGAAAAGACATCAGAATGTAAGTCTGTAGTCAGAAAGATCGTTGTACACTGAAGAAAACCTTTTAAATATTGCAAAGTGCACATTAAACCAGACTTTGAAACAACTAGAATTCACTGAAAGGTAACATTAAACTGTAAAACAGTTGAGAGACAAGTATATATAGCTTCTCTAGTTCACAGAGGAGTGTATAAAGTTCTTTGTAAATGTGGTTAAGTCCCATAAGTAGAGGAGAAGGCCAGTTATAGGACACTGCAAGAAACCAGTAGTAATTCAGAACCAATAACAATGAATATAACTGAACTGTGAGAGAACAAGTGGAATAGACATCAAAATGTCACTCTACAGTGTCGAATGGATGTTGTACCCTGCAGAAATATTTGAAATAGAGCAAGTGCACATTATACCAGTCTTTGAAAGCAATATAATTCACTGCAAAGTAGCATTGAACTGTACAACAGTTGAGAGACAAGTGTATATAGCTTCTCAAGTTCAGAGAAGAGTGTACAAAGTTGTTTGTACATGTGGGGAAGTCCCATAATTACAGCAGAAGGCCAATAATAGGACACTGCAAACAACCGCTAGTAATTCAGATAAAATAATAATGAATATAACAGAATTGTGAGAGAAAAGAGGAAGTGACATCAAAACGTAAGACTATAGTCTAGAAAGGATGCTATACACTGCATAAATCCTTGAAATAGAGGAAGTGCACAATAAACCAGTCTTTGAAAGCAAAAGAATTCACTGCAAAGTAGCATTAAACTGTACCACAGTTGAGAGACAAGTTTATATGGCTTCTCAAGTTCAGAGAAGAGTGTACAAAGTTGTTTGTATATGTGTGGAGGTACCATCAGTAGAGCAAAAGGTAAATTATAGGACACTGCAAAAAACAAGTAGCAATTCAGAAGAAATAATAATGAATATAAGAGAATTGTGAGAGAACAAGTGGACAAGACATCAAAATGTAAGTCTATAGTCTAGAATGGATGTTGTACCCTGCAGAAATTCTTGAAATAGAGCAACTGCACATTAAACCAGTCTTTGAAAGCAATATAATTCACTGCAAAATAGCATTCAACTGTAAAACAGTTGAGAGACAAGTGTATATAGCTTATCAAGTTCAGAGAAGAGTATACAAAGTTGTTTGTACATGTGGGGAAGACCCAAAAGTACAGGAGCAGGCCAATTATAGGACACTGCAAGGAACCACTAGTAATTCAGTGAATGGAACAGATTTGTGATAGGACAAGTGGAAAAGACATCAAAATGTAAGGCTATAGACTAGAAAGGATGTTGTACACTGCAGAAATCTTGAATTAGAGCAAGTGCACATTAAACCAGTCTTTGAAAGCACTAGAATTCACGGAAAAGTAGCATTAAACTGGAAAAAAGTTGAGAGACAAGTTTATATAGCTTCTCTAGTTCACAGAGTAGTTTATAAAGTTGTTTGTAAATGTGGTTAAGTCCCATAAATAGAGCAGACAGCCAGTTATAAGTCACTGCAAGAAACGAGTAGTAATTCAGAGCCAATAACAATGAAGATAACTGAATTGTGAGAGAAAAGTGGAAAAGATATCAAAATGTAAGTCTATAGTCTAGAATGGATGTTGTTCCCTGCAGAAATCCTTGAAATAGAGCAAGTACACAAGAAGCCAGTCTTTGAAACCACTAGAATTCACTGAAAAGTAGCATTAAATTGTAAAACAGTTGAAAAACAAGTGTATATAGCTTCTCTAATTCACAGAGGAGTGTATAAAGTTGTTTGAACATGTGGTGATTTTCCAAAAGTACAGCAGAAGGTCAATTATAGGACATTGCAAGGAACCACTAGTAATTCAGAGCAAATAACAATGAATATAACTGAATTGTGACAGAACAAGTGGAAAAGACATAAAAATGTAAGGCTATAGTATAGAAAAAATATTGTAAACTGCAGAAATCATTGAAATAGAGCAAGTGCACATGAAGCCAGTTTTTCAAACCACTAGAATTCACTGAAAAGTAGCATTCAACTCTACAATAGTTGAGAGACAAGTGTATATAGCTTCTCAAGTTCAGAGAAGAGTTTTTAAAGTTTTTTGTACATCTGGTGAAGTTCCACAAGTAGAGCAGAGGGCCAATTATAGGGCACTGCAAGGAACCACTAGTAATTCAGAGGAAATAATAGTGAATAGAACGGAATTGTGATAGGAAAAGTGGACAAGACTTCAAAATGTACATCCATAGATTAGAAAGTTGTTGTACCCTGCAGAAATATTTGAAATAGAGCAAGTGCAAATTAAACCAGTATTTGAAAGCAATAGAATTCACTGCAAAGTAGCATTCAACTGTACAACAGTTGGGAGACAAATGTATATAGCTTCACGAGTTTAGGGAAGACTGTACAAAGTTGTTTGTATATGTGGGGAGGTTGCATGATTAGAGCAGACGGCCAATTATAGGACACTGCAAGGAACCACTAGTAATTCAGAGCAATTAATATTGAATAGAACAGAATTGTGAGACGACAAGTGGAAAAGACAATAAAATATAAGTCTGTAGTATAGAAAGATCTTTGTACACTGCAGAAAACCCTTTAAATAGAGCAAAGTGCACATTAAACCAGACTTTGAAACCACTAGAATTCACTGAAAGGTAGCATTAAACAGTAAAACAGTTGAGAGACTAGTGTATATAGCTTCTCAAGTTCAGAGAAGAGTGTACAAAGGTGTTTGTACATCTTTGTAAGGCACAAAAGTACAGGAGAAGGCCAATTATAGGGCATTGCAATAAACCAGTAGTAATTCAGAGCCAATAACAATGAATATAACTGAACTGTGAGAGAACAAGTGGAAAAGACATCAAAATGTAAGTCTATAGTGTGGAATGGATGTTGTACCCTGCAGAAATATTTGAAATAGAGCAAGTGCACATTATACCAGTCTTTGAAAGCAATAGAATTCACTGCAAAGTAGCATTCAACTGTACAACAGTTGAGAAAAAAAGTGTATATAGCTTCTCAAGTTCAGAGAAGAGTGTACAAAGTTGTTTGTACATGTGGTGAAGTCCCATAATTATAGCAGAAGGTATATTATAGGACACTGCAAGAAACAAGTAGCAATTCAGAGCAAATAATAATGAATATAACAGAATTGTGAGAGAGAAAAGAGGAAGTGACATCAAAACGTAAGTCTATAGTCTAGAATGGATGTTGTACCCTGCAGTAATTCTTGAAATAGAGCAAGTGCACATTAAACCAGTCTTTGAAAGCAATACAATTCACTGCAAAGTAGCATTCAACTGTACAACAGTTGAGAGACAAGTGTATATAGCTTCTCAAGTTCAGAGAAGAGTGTACAAAGTTGTTTGTATATGTGGGGAGGTCCCATGATTAGAGCAGAAGGCCAATTATAGGACACTACAAGGAACCACTAGTAATTCAGAGAAAATAATAGTGAATAGAACAGAATTGTGATGGACGAAATGGAAAAGACATCAAAATGTAAGTCTATAGTCTAGAAAGGTCTTTGCACACTGCAGAAATCTTTGAACTAGAGCAAGTGCACATTAAACCAGTCTTTGAAAGCACTAGAATTCACGGAAAAGTAGCATTAAACTGGAAAAAAGTTGAGAGACAAGTTTATATAGCTTCTCTAGTTCACAGAGTAGTTTATAAAGTTGTTTGTAAATGTGTTTTTAAGTCCCATAAATAGAGCAGAAGACCAGTTATAGGACACTGCAAGAAACAGTAGTAATTCAGGGCCAATAATGAATATAACTGAATTGTGAGAGAACAAGTGGAAAAGAAATCAAAATGGACGCCTATAGTATAGAAAAAATATTGTAACCTGCATAAATCCATGAGATAGAGCAAGTGCACATTAATCAGTCTTTGAAAGCAATAAATTCACTGAAAAGTAGCATTCAACTGTACAAAAGGAGTTGGCGTTTCCGGGAAAAGGAGTTGGGGGAAACATGGAACAATTCATTTTCCTAGAACTATAGAACAGTAAAAAAATATTGAGAACACTAAGAAATGAAAAGGTATTAGGCTACTGTTCCAAGTAGTGTTTTAATGTGCCGTTAAAAAGCCGGTATGACACCCGTGTTAAAATGAAAACTCTCAGAGCTCAAAGCAACAGACCTGGGGATAGAGACAGAGTGTGTCTCTAGAACTCTTGGAATATGTTTTATTACCCGAACATCTCTACTGAATTTTAAAATACTTGGATTATGTATCCAAAGCGCTGTGAAGGTAGGATAGACTTTCAAGTGGTAATAAGGGTTTAAAGTGCTGGTATATTTGTAACAAAACGCTGTTTAACCAAATTGGAATTCACAATGAAGGAGCTTGAGTCACTGGAAGAAAGTGACTTCAACTCAGGAAATTCACAATGATAACCTAGGTGAATATATAAGAAAGTGCTTCAAACTTTAGGAATACGTGAATAAAGGGCCTTAATATCTGTAACACATTGTTTCATGACATGGAAATCATTTTCAAAGAAAATAGAACCGTGTCGGATATTTGTTACATTTATAATTCAGGGACAATTCGTTGGCGTTTTTGAGAAAAACCTGGTTAGGCCCTTAAACCAGAAGTGGTGTCGTCACCAAGGGGGAGGGGCCACGTGGGCAGACTCAAGTGATCCCAGGTGATGATGATTTCACCAGGGGACCTGCTGGGAGTGATCACGTCATCGAGGTTATTTCTGGTGTTAAGGTTAGAGAATTGGGTTTCGATCTAGGGTTAGGGTTAGGATAATATTTCGGGATAGCTAGGTTTCAGGAGCAGGTTAGGGTTAGGTTTAGGGTTAGGATTAGAGGGTTAGGGACAGGGTTAGGGTCAGGGTGTAGTAATATTGGGTATTCACAATGAATGAGCTTCAATCACTGGACAAATTGGAGTGTTGCACTGAGAATTTACATCTCCAGACTAGGGAAATATTTAGTAATGTGCTTCACACAGTAGGAATACATATTCCAATGCACTGAATATCTGAACGTCCCAATTTTGTCACTGAGAAATCTTGTTCAAACAGCTGAGAACCGAGTGTGACACTGTTAACATTTATTTTTCCCGTCAAAAGGAGTTGGCGTTTTCGGGAAAATGAGTTGGTGAAACACTGAAAAATTCATTTTCCCAGAGCTGTAGAACAGTATGAAAGTATTGAGAACAATATGAAATCAAAATGTCAGTTAGGCTAGTGTTCCAAGTAGTGTTTTAATGTGCATTTACAAAGCCGGTATGACACCCGTGTTAAAATAAAAAACTCTCAGAGCTCAAAACAACAGACCAGCGGGTTGTGTCAGAGTGGCTCTTGAATTCTTGGAATACGTTTTACCACCGGAACATCTCTACTGAATTTTGAAATACTGAGAATTTGTATCCAAAGCGCTGTGAAAGGTAGGATAGACTTTCAAGTGGTAATAACGTTTAAAGAGCTGGTATATTTGTAAAAAACGCTGTTTAACCAAATTGGAATTCACAATGAATGAGCTTGAGGCTCTGGAAGAACGAGACTCCAACTCGGGAAATTCACAATGATAACCTAGGTTAATATCGAAGAAAGTGCTTCAAACACTGGGAATACGTGCATATAGGCCCTTAATATCTGTAACGCATTGTTTCACGACGTGGAAATTGTGTTCAAATGAGATAGAACCGAGTTTGCTACTGGTTACATTCATACTTCAGGTACAATGAGTTGGCGTTTTTGATAGATAGTAGGTTATGCCATTAATCTGGAAGTGATGATGTCACCAAGGGGGAGGGGCCACGAGGGCAGGCCCAAGTGACCCCAGGTGATAATGATTTGGCCCAGGGACCTGCTGGAAATGAAAACGTCATCGAGGTTAGTTGTGGTGTTAGGGTTAGAGAATTTGGTTGGGGCTAGGGTTAGGGTTAGGATAAGGGTTCAGGCTAGGTAGGGGTTCAGGCACAGGTTAGGGCTAGGTTAGGGTTAGGATTAGAGGGTTAGGGACAGGGTTAGGGTCAGGGTGTAGTAATATTGGGTATTCACAATGAATGAGCTTCAATCACTGGAAAATTGGAGTGTAGCACTGAGAATTTACATCTCCAGACTTGGGAAATATTTAGAAATGTGCTTCACACACTAGGAATACATAATCTAATAGACTGAATATCTGAACAGCACAATTTTGTCACTGCGAAAACTTGTTCAAACAGCTGAGAACCAAGTGTGACACTGTTAACATTTATTTTTCCCGTCAAAAGGAGTTGGCGTTTTCGGGAAAATGAGTTGGTGAAAAACACTGAAAAATTCATTTTCCTAGAGCTGTAGAACAGTATGAAAGTATTGAGAACAATATGAAATCAAAATGTCAGTTAGGCTAGTGTTCCAAGTAGTGTTTTAATGTGCATTTACAAAGCCGGTATGACACCCGTGTTAAAATAAAAACTCTCAGAGCTCAAAACAACAGACCAGCAGGGTGTGTCAGAGTGGCTCTTGAACTCTTGGAATACGTTTTACCACCGGAACATCTCTACTGAATTTTGAAATACTGAGAATTTGTATCCAAAGCGCTGTGAAAGGTAGGATAGACTTTCAAGTGGTAATAACGTTTAAAGAGCTGGTATATTTGTAAAAAAAAAAACGCTGTTTAACCAAATTGGAATTCACAATGAATGAGCTTGAGGCTCTGGAAGAGAACGAGACTCCAACTCGGGAAATTCACAATGATAACCTAGGTTAATATCGAAGAAAGTGCTTCAAACACTGGGAATACGTGCATATAGGCCCTTAATATCTGTAACGCATTGTTTCATGACGTGGAAATTGTGTTCAAATGAGATAGAACCGAGTTTGCTACTGGTTACATTCATACTTCAGGTACAATGAGTTGGCGTTTTTGATAGATAGTAGGTTATGCCATTAATCCGGAAGTGATGATGTCACCAAGGGGGAGGGGCCACGTGGGCAGGCCCAAGTGACCCCAGGTGATAATGATTTGGCCCAGGGACCTGCTGGAAATGAAAACGTCATCGAGGTTAGTTGTGGTGTTAGGGTTAGAGAATTTGGTTGGGGCTAGGGTTAGGGTTAGGATAAGGGTTCAGGCTAGGTAGGGTTCAGGCACAGGTTAGGGCTAGGTTAGGGTTAGGATTAGAGGGTTAGGGACAGGGTTAGGGTCAGGGTGTAGTAATATTGGGTATTCACAATGAATGAGCTTCAATCACTGGACAAATTGGAGTGTAGCACTGAGAATTTACATCTCCAGACTTGGGAAATATTTAGAAATGTGCTTCACACACTAGGAATACATAATCTAATAGACTGAATATCTGAACAGCACAAATTTTGTCACTGCGAAAACTTGTTCAAACAGCTGAGAACCAAGTGTGACACTGTTAACATTTATTTTTTCCCGTCAAAAGGAGTTGGCGTTTTCGGGAAAATGAGTTGGTGAAACACTGAAAAATTCATTTTCCTAGAGCTGTAGAACAGTATGAAAGTATTGAGAACAATATGAAATCAAAATGTCAGTTAGGCTAGTGTTCCAAGTAGTGTTTTAATGTGCATTTACAAAGCCGGTATGACACCCGTGTTAAAATAAAAACTCTCAGAGCTCAAAACAACAGACCAGCAGGGTGTGTCAGAGTGGCTCTTGAACTCTTGGAATACGTTTTACCACCGGAACATCTCTACTGAATTTTGAAATACTGAGAATTTGTATCCAAAGCGCTGTGAAAGGTAGGATAGACTTTCAAGTGGTAATAACGTTTAAAGAGCTGGTATATTTGTAAAAAACGCTGTTTAACCAAATTGGAATTCACAATGAATGAGCTTGAGGCTCTGGAAGAACGAGACTCCAACTCGGGAAATTCACAATGATAACCTAGGTTAATATCTAAAAAAGTGCCTCAAACACTAGGGATACATCAAAAAAGGCCCTTAATATCTGTAACGCATTGTTTCATGACATGGAAATTGTGTTCAAAGAAGATAGAACCGAGTTTGCTACTGGTTACATTTATAACTTCAGGGACAATGAGTTGTCGTTTTTGATAGAAGGCTGGTTAGGCCATTAAACCGGAAGTGATGATGTCACTAAGGGAGAGGGGCCACGTAGGGAGGCCCTAGTGATCCCAGGTGATAATGATTGGGCCCAGGGAGTTGCTAGGAGTGATGACGTCATCGAGGTTAGTTTTGGTGTCAGGGTTAGAGAATTTGGCTTGGGGCTAGTGTTAGGGTTAGTATAAGGGTTCGGGCTAGGTAGGGTTCAGGCTCAGGTTAGGGCTAGGTTTAGGGTTAGGATTAGAGGGTTAGGGACAGGGTTAGGGTCAGGGTGTAGTAATATTGGGTATTCACAATGAATGAGCTTCAATCACTGGACAAATTGGAGTGTAGCACTGAGAATTTACATCTCCAGACTAGGGAAATATTTAGAAATGTGCTTCACACACTAGGAATACATATTCCAATAGACTGAATATCTGAACAGCACAATTTTGTCACTGCGAAAACTTGTTCAAAGAGCTGAGAACCGAGTGTGACACTGTTAACATTTATTTTTCCCGTCAAAAGGAGTTGGCGTTTTTCGGGAAAATGAGTTGGTGAAACACTGAAAAATTCATTTTCCCAGAGCTGTAGAACAGTATGAAAGTATTGAGAACAATATGAAATCAAAATGTCAGTTAGGCTAGTGTTCCAAGTAGTGTTTTAATGTGCATTTACAAAGCCGGTATGACACCCGTGTTAAAATAAAAAAAAACTCTCAGAGCTCAAAACAACAGACCAGCGGGATGTGTCAGAGTGGCTCTTGAACTCTTGGAATACGTTTTACCACCGGAACATCTCTACTGAATTTTGAAATACTGAGAATTTGTATCCAAAGCGCTGTGAAAGGTAGGATAGACTTTCAAGTGGTAATAACGTTTAAAGAGCTGGTATATTTGTAAAAAAAAACGCTGTTTAACCAAATTGGAATTCACAATGAATGAGCTTGAGGCTCTGGAAGAACGAGACTCCAACTCGGGAAATTCACAATGATAACCTAGGTTAATATCTAAAAAGTGCCTCAAACACTAGGGATACATCAAAAAAGGCCCTTAATATCTGTAACGCATTGTTTCATGACGTGGAAATTGTGTTCAAATGAGATAGAACCGAGTTTGCTACTGGTTACATTTATACTTCAGGGACAATGAGTTGTCGTTTTTGATAGAAGTAGGGTTAGGCCATTAAACCGGAAGTGATGATGTCACCAAGGGGAGGGGCCACGTGGGGAGGCCCAAGTGACCCCAGGTGATAATGATTTGGGCCCAGGGACCTGCTAGGAATGATGAACGTCATCGAGGTTAGTTTTGGTGTCAGGGTTAGAGAATTTGGTTTGGGGCTAGGGTTAGGGTTAGGATAAGGGTTCGGCTAGGTAGGGTTCAGGCACAGGTTAGGGCTAGGTTTTTAGGTTAGGATTAGAGGGTTAGGGACAGGGTTAGGGTCAGGGTGTAGTAATATTGGGTATTCACAATGAATGAGCTTCAATCACTGGACAAATTGGAGTGTAGCACTGAGAATTTACATCTCCAGACTTGGGAAATATTTAGAAATGTGCTTCACACACTAGGAATACATAATCTAATAGACTGAATATCTGAACAGCACAATTTTGTCACTGCGAAAACTTGTTCAAAGAGCTGAGAACCGAGTGTGACACTGTGTTAACATTTATTTTTCCCGTCAAAAGGAGTTGGCGTTTTCGGGAAAATGAGTTGGTGAAAACACTGAAAAATTCATTTTCCTAGAGCTGTAGAACAGTATGAAAGTATTGAGAACAATATGAAATCAAAATGTCAGTTAGGCTAGTGTTCCAAGTAGTGTTTTAATGTGCATTTACAAAGCCGGTATGACACCCGTGTTAAAATAAAAAAAACTCTCAGAGCTCAAAACAACAGACCAGCGGGATGTGTCAGAGTGGCTCTTGAACTCTTGGAATACGTTTTACCACCGGAACATCTCTACTGAATTTTGAAATACTGAGAATTTGTATCCAAAGCGCTGTGAAAGGTAGGATAGACTTTCAAGTGGTAATAACGTTTAAAGAGCTGGTATATTTGTAAAAAACGCTGTTTAACCAAATTGGAATTCACAATGAATGAGCTTGAGGCTCTGGAAGAAGGAGACTCCAAACTCGGGAAATTCACAATGATAACCTAGGTTAATATCGAAGAAAGTGCTTCAAACACTGGGAATACGTGCAAAAAGGCCCTTAATATCTGTAACGCATTGTTTCATGACCTGGAAATCGTGTTCAAATGAGATAGAACCGAGTTTGCTACTGGTTACATTCATACTTCAGGTACAATGAGTTGGCGTTTTTGATAGATAGTAGGTTATGCCATTAAACCGGAAGTGATGATGTCACCAAGGGAGAGGGGGGCCACGTGGGCAGGCCCAAGTGACTCCAGGTGATAATGATTTGGCCCAGGGACCTGCTGGAAATGAAAATGTCATCGAGGTTAGTTTTGGTGTCAGGGTTAGAGAATTGGGCTTGGGGCTAGGGTTAGGGTTAGGATAAGGGTTCGGGCTAGGTAGGGTTCAGGCTCAGGTTAGGGCTAGGTTTAGGGTTAGGGTTAGAGGGTTAGGGCCAGGGTTAGGGTCAGGGTGTAGTAATATTGGGTATTCACAATGAATGAGCTTCAATCACTGGACAAATTGGAGTGTAGCACTGAGAATTTACATCTCCAGACTAGGGAAATATTTAGAAATGTGCTTCACACACTAGGAATACATAACCTAATAGACTGAATATCTGAACAGCACAATTTTGTCACTGCGAAAACTTGTTCAAAGAGCTGAGAACCAAGTGTGACACTGTTAACATTTATTTTTCCGTCAAAAGAAGTTGGCGTTTTCGGGAAAATGAGTTGGTGAAACACTGAAAAATTCATTTTCCTAGAGCTGTAGAACAGTATGAAAGTATTGAGCACAATATGAAATCAAAATGTCAGTTATGCTATTGTTCCAAGTAGTGTTTTAAAGTGCATTTACAATGCCGGTATGACACCCGCGTTAAAATAAAAACTCTCAGAGCTCAAAACAACAGACCAGCGGGATGTGTCAGAGTGGCTCTTGAACTCTTGGAATACATTTTACCACCGGAACATCTCTACTGAATTTTGAAATACTGAGAATTTGTATCCAAAGCGCTGTGAAAGGTAGGATAGACTTTCAAGTGGTAATAACGTTTAAAGAGCTGGTATATTTGTAAAAAACGCTGTTTAACCAAATTGGAATTCACAATGAATGAGCTTGAGGCTCTGGAAGAACGAGACTCCAACTCGGGAAATTCACAATGATAACCTAGGTTAATATCTAAAAAGTGCCTCAAACACTAGGGATACATCAAAAAAGGCCCTTAATATCTGTAACGCATTGTTTCATGAGATAGAAATTGTGTTCAAAGAAGATAGACGCGAGTTTGCTACTGGTTACATTTATAACTCAGGGACAATGAGTTGTCGTTTTTGATAGAAGGCTGGTTAGGCCATTAAACCGGAAGTGATGACGTCACTAAGGGAGAGGGGCCACGTAGGGAGGCCCTAGTGATCCCAGGTGATAATGATTGGGCCCAGGGAGTTGCTAGGAGTGATGACGTCATCGAGGTTAGTTTTGGTGTCAGGGTTAGAGAATTGGGCTTGGGGCTAGGGTTAGGGTTAGGATAAGGGTTCGGGCTAGGTAGGGTTCAGGCTCAGGTTAGGGCTAGGTTTAGGGTTAGTATTTGAGGGTTAGGGTCAGGGTTAGGGTCAGGGTGTAGTAATATTGGGTATTCACAATGAATGAGCTTCAATCAGTGGACAAATTGGAGTGTAGCACTGAGAATTTACATCTCCAGACTAGGGAAATATTTAGTAATGTGCTTCACACACTAGGAATACATATTCCAATAGACTGAATATCTGAACGTCACAATTTTGTCACTGCGAAATCTTGTTCAAACAGCTGAGAACCGAGTGTGACACTGTTAACATTTATTTTTCCCGTCAAAAGGAGTTGGCGTTTTTGGGAAAAATGAGTTGGAGAAACACTGAAAAATTCATTTTCCCAGAGCTGTATAACAGGATGAAATTATTGAGAACAATATGAAACCAAAATATCAGTTAAGCTAGTGTTCCAAGTAGTGTTTTAATGTGCATTTACAATGCCGGTATGACACCGTGCTAAAATAAAAACTCTCAGAGCTCAAAACAACAGACCAGCAGGATGTCTCAGAGTGGCTCTTGAACTCATGGAATACGTTTTACCACCGGAACATCTCTACTGAATTTTGAAATACTGAGAATTTGTATCCAAAGCGCTGTGAAAGGTAGGATAGACTTTCACGTGGTAATAACGTTTAAAGCGTTGGTATATTTGTAAAAAACGCTGTTTAAACAAATTGGAATTCACAATGAATGAGCTTGAGGCTCTGGAAGAACGTGACTCCAACTCGGGAAATTCACAATGATTACCAAGGTTAATATCTAAGAAAGTGCCTCAAACACTAGGGATACGTCAAAAAAGGCCCTTAATATCTGTAACGCTTTGTTTCATGACATGGAAATCGTGTTCAAAGAAGATAGAAGCGAGTTTGCTACTGGTTACATTTATAGTTCAGGGACAATGAGTTGTCCTTTTTGATAGGAGGCTGGTTAGGCCATTAAACCGGAAGTGATGACGTCACTAAGGAGAGGGGCCACGTAGGGAGGCCCTAGTGATCCCAGGTGATAATGATTGGTCCCGGGGACCTGCTAGCAGTGGTGATGTCATCGAGGTTAGTTTTGGTGTCAGGGTTAGAGAATTGGGCTTGGTGCTAGTGTTAGGGTTAGTATAAGAGTTCGGACTAGGTAGGGTTCAGGCTCAGGTTAGGGCTAGTTTTAGGGTTAGGATTAGAGGATTAGGGACAGGGTTAGGGTCAGGGTGTAGTAATATTGGGTATTCAAAATGAATGAGCTTCAACCACTGGACAAATTGGAGTGTAGCACTGAGAATTTACATCTCCAGACTAGGGAAATATTTAGTAATGTGCTTCACACACTGGAATATATATTCCAATGGACTGAATATGTGAACGTCACAATTTTGTCACTGAGAAATCTTGTTCAAACTGCTGAGAACCGAGTGTGACACTGTTAACATTTATTTTTCCCCGTCAAGAGGAGTTGGCTTTTTCGGGGGAAAAGGAGTTGGTGAAACACTGAAACATTCATTTTCCTAGAGCTATAGAACAGTATGAAAGTATTGAGTACAATATGAAATCAAAATGTAAGTTAGGCTATTGTTCCAAGTAGTGTTTTAGTGTGCATTTACAATGCCGGTATGACACCCGTGTTAAAATAAAAACTCTCAGAACTCAAAATAACAGACCAGCGGGATGTCTCTGAGTGGCTCTTGAACTCTTGTAATACGTTTTAGCACCGGAACATCTCTACTGAATTTTGAAATACTGAGAATTTGTATCCAAAGCGCTGTGAAAGGTAGGATAGACTTTCAAGCGGTAATAACAGTTAAAGTGCTGGTATATTTGTAAAAAACGCTGTTTAACCAAATTGGAATTCACAATGAAGTACCCTGAGGCTCTGGGAGAAAGTGACTTCAACTGGGCAAATTCACAGCGATAACCTAGGTTAATATCTAAGAAAGTGCCTCAAACGGTAGGAATACGTGAATAAAGGGCCCTAATATCTGTAACGCCTTGTTTCATGACATGGAAATCGTGTTCAAAGAAGATAGACGCGAGTTTGCTACTGGTTACATTCATAATTCAGGGAAAATGAGTTGTCGTTTTTGATAGAAGGCTGGTTAGGCCATTAAACCGGAAGTGATGAGGTCACCAAGGGGGAGGGGCCACGTAGGGGGGCCCAAGTGATCCCAGGTGATAATGATTTGGCCAGGGGACCTGCTAGGAGTGAT
Organism: Ia io; assembly: GCA_025583905.1. Lineage (NCBI taxonomy): Eukaryota > Metazoa > Chordata > Mammalia > Chiroptera > Vespertilionidae > Ia > Ia io. Next base: position 24,212 of record JAJQQW010000991.1, on the reverse strand, counting down.
GACGTCATCGAGGTTAGTTTTGGTGTGAGGGTTAGAGAATTGGGCTTGGGGCTAGGGTTAGGGTTAGGATGAGGGTTCGGGCTAGGTAGGGTTCAGGCTCAGGTTAGGGCTAGGTTTACGGTTAGGATTAGAAGATTAGGGCCAGGGTTAGGGTCAGGGTGTAGTAATATTGGGTATTCACAATGAATGAGCTTCAATCAGTGGACAAATTGGAGTGTAGCACTGAGAATTTACATCTCCAGACTAGGGAAATATTTAGAAATGTGCTTGACACACTAGGAATACATATTCCAATACACTGAATATCTGAACAGCACAACTTTGTCACTGCGAAATCTTGTTCAAACAGCTGAGAACCGAGTGTGACACTGTTAACATTTATTTTTCCCATCAAAAGGACTTGGCGTTTTCGGGAAATTAGTTGGTGAAACACTGAAACAGTCATTTTCCTAGAGCTGTAGAACAGTATGAAAGTATTGAGAACAATATGAAATCAAAATGTCAGTTAGGCTAGTGTTCCAAGTAGTGTTTTAATGTGCATTTACAATGCCAGTATGACACCCGTGTTAAAATAAAAACTCTCAGAGCTCAAAACAACAGACCAGCGGGATGTGTCAGAGTGGCTCTTGAATTCTTGGAATACGTTTTACCACCGGAACACCTCTACTGAATTTTGAAATACTGAGAATTTGTATCCAAAGCGCTGTGAAAGGTAGGATAGACTTTCAAGTGGTAATAACGGTTAAAGTGCTGGTATATTTGTAAAAAACGCTGTTTAACCAAATTGGAATTCACAATGAATGAGCTTGAGGCTCTGGAAGAAAGTGACTCCAACTCGGCAAATTCACAATGATAACCTAGGTTAATATCTAAGAAAGTGCCTCAAACACTAGGGATAGGTCAAAAAGGCCCTTAATATCTGTAACGCATTGTTTCATGACATGGAAATCGTGTTCAAAGAAGATAGAACCTAGTTTGCTACCGGTTACATTTATACTTCAGGGACAATGAGTTGTCGTTTCTGATAGAAGGCTGGTTAGGCCATTAAACCTGAAGTGATGACGTCACCAAGGGGAAGAGGCCACGTAGGGACACCCAAGTGATCCCAGGTGATAATGATTTGGCCAGGGGACCTGCTGGGGTCATGACGTCATCGAGGTTACTTCTGGTGTTACGGTTAGAGAATTGGAGTTCGGGCTGGGGTTAGGGTTAGGATAAGGGTTCGGGCTAGCTAGGGTTCAGGCTCAGGTTAGGGCTTGGTTTAGGGTTAGGATTAGAGGGTTAGTGACAGGGTTAGGGTCACGGTGTATTAATAAAGGGTATTCACAATGAATGAGCTTCAATCACTGGACAAATTGGAGTGTAGCACTGAGAATTTACATCTCCAGACTTGGGAAATATTTAGAAATGTGCTTGACACACTAGGAATACATATTCCAATAGACTGAATATCTGAGCGTCACAATTTTGTCAGTGCGGAATCTTGTTCAAACAGCTGAGAACCGAGTGTGACACTGTTAACATTTACTTTTCCTGTCAAAAGGAGTTGGCGTTTTCGGGAAATGAGTTGTAGAAACACTGAAAAATTCATTTTCCTAGAGCTGTAGAATAGTATGAAAGTATTGAGAACAATATGAAATCAAAATGTCAGTTAGGCTAGTGTTCCCAGTAGTGTTTTAATGTGCATTTACAATGCCAGTATGACACCCGTGTTAAAATAAAAAAACTCTCAGAGCTCAAAACAACTGACCAGCGGGATGGGTCAGAGTGGCTCTTGAACTCTTGTAATACGTTTTAGCACCGGAACATCTCTACTGAATTTTGAAATACTGAGAATTTTATCCAAAGCGCTGTGAAAGGTACAATAGACTTTCAAGTGATAATAATATTTAAAGAGCTGGTATATTTGTAAAAAAACGCTGTTGAACCAAATTGGATTCCACAATGAAGGAGCTTGATTCACTGGAAGAATGTGACTCCAACTCTGGAAATTCACAATGATAACCAAGGTTAATATCTAAGAAAATGTTTCAAACACTAGGAATACGTGAACAAAGGGCCTTAATATCTGTAACACATTTTTTCATGACAAAGAAATCATGTTCAAAGAACATAGAACCGAGTTAGATACTGGTTACATTTATAATTCATGGACAATGAGTAGGCGTTTTTGAAAGAAGCCTGGTTAGGCCATGAAACCGGAAGTGATGACGTCACCAAGGGGGAGGCGTCACGTGGGCAGGCTCAAGTCATCCCAGGTGATAATGATTTGGCCAGGGTACCTGCTGGGAGTGATGACGTCATCGAGTTTAGTGCTGGTGTTAGGGTTAGAGAATTGGCGTTCAGGCTAGGATTAGGGTTAGGAAAAGGGTTCGGGCTAGCTCGGGGTCAGGCTCAGGTTAGGGCTAGTTTTAGGGTTAGGTTTAGAGGGTTAGGGTCAGGGTTAGGGTCACGGTGTAGTAACATTGGTTATTCACAATGAATGAGCTTCAATCACTGCACAAATTGGAGTGTAGCACTGAGAATTTACAACTCCAGACTAGGGAAATATTTAGAAATGTGCTTCACACACTAGCAATACATATTCCAATATACTGAATATCTGAAGAGCCAATTTTCTCACTGGGAAATCTCGTTCAAACAGCTGAGAACCGAGTGTGACACTGTTTACATTTATTTTTCCCGTCAAAAGGAGTTGGTGTTTTCGTTTAAAGGAGTGGTGAAACACTGAATAATTCATTTTCCTAGAGCTATAGAATAGTATGAAAGTATTGGGAACACTATGAAATCAAAATGTTTAGTTAGGCTAGTGTTCCAAGTGGTGCTTTAATGTGTCTTTAAAAAGCCGTTTTGACGCCCGTGGTAAAATGAAAACTCTCAGAGCTCAAAACAACAGACCAGGGGGTTGTGTCAGAGTGTCTCTAGAACTCTTGGAATACGTTTTAGAACCGGAACATCTCTACTGAATGTTGAAATACTGAGAATTTTTATCCAAAGGGCTGTGAAAGGTAGGTTAGTCTCTCAAGTGGTAATAATGGCTAAAGTGCTGGTGTATTTGTACAAAACGCTGTTGAACCAAATTGGAATTCACAATGAAGGAGCTTGAGACACTGGAAGAAAGTGACTCCAACTCGGGAAATTCACAATGATAACCTAGGTTAATATCTAAGAAAGTGCTTCAAACTCTAGGAATACGTGAATAAAGGGCCTTAATTTCTGTAACACATTTTTTCATGACAAGGAAATCATGTTCAAAGAACATAGAACCGAGTTGGATACTGGTTACATTTATAATTCAGGGACAATGAGTTGGCGTTTTTGAAAGAAGCCTGGTTAGGCCATGAAACCAGAAGTGATGATGTCACCAAGGGTTAGGGGCCACGTGGGCAGGCTCAAGTGATCCCAGGTGATAATGATTTGGCCAGGGGACCTGCTGGGAGTGATGACATCATCGAGGTTAGTGCTGGTGTTAGGGTTAGAGTATTGGCTTTTGGGCCAGGATAAGCCTTTGCCTTTGTCTTTGCCTTGGCCCTGCCCTTGGCCTTGGCGTTGGCCTTGGCCTTGGCCTTTGCCTTGCCTTTGCCTTGCCTGTGCCTTGCCTTTGCCTTGCCTTGCCTTGCCTTTCAATTTGCATACTCACTCTGATTGGCTATGGGCATAGTGAAGGTTTGGTCAATTTACATGTTTGTCTATCATTAGGTAGGACAAGGAATTATACAGAAGAATTTGTGCCACCTTTGGTAGGAATAACCAAATATTTATTAAAATGGACACATTGACGGTGATATATCAATGAGAAGAATATGTGTCAGAGCCCTTACTGGTTTGGCTCAGTGGATACCGAGACTGTCTGCAGACTAAAGTGTCCCAGGTTCAATTCTGGTCAAGGGCATGTAGCTTGGTTGTGGGCACACTGCAAGTAGAAGTTGTGCAGGAGACTGCTGATTTATGTTTGTAACTCTCTACACCTCACTTCCGCTCTGTATAATCAATAATACATATGTATATATATATTTTTTTTTAAAAAGAATATCTATCAGAAAAAAAGATGCATTGTTTTTTAATTACTTTATTGATTAAGGTATCACATATTTGTCATCAACACCCACCATAAAGATGCATTATTAATGTAACTTTACTTAATCTCCAAGTATTTCTGAAACATAAATTAAAGCACAAAAATACTTAGAAAAATAAAGTTCTCTATGAAAATGGAATGTAAATCCATGGAAACTAGGAAATCTGTGAAGAACAGGGGACAGATTAAAAGAGGTCATGAACCAATTACGCAGACAGATATGGTCAGCATTATGAATTTGTAATGATGGCTTCAGTTTCATGCACACGTCAAGATTTATGAAACACTATAGTCAACACATGTAATTTACTCATTGCAGTTTTTATCAATGGTCCAAGAGAAAACAAATATAAGTTCAGCTATTCTGGAAGAACAGGTTTGGTAACTCTATATTCAATCCCCCTACTTATGCCCTCTGGGTGAGAGTCTCATCTCAATGACAGAAAATGTAACAAACAATGAAGAACTTTCACCCAAACCCAAAAAAGCCACATCTCTGGACTAAAGACAGCCTTTGTCTCCATGTTTTCCCCTGTATGAAGTCTCTGATGTTTACGTAGGGCAGTGCCATGGGTAAAAGATTTCCCACATTCACTGCATTGATAAGGCTTTTCTTCAGTGTGAACTCTCTGATGATATTGGAGACCACTGCTACATGTAAAACATTTTCCACATTCACTGCAGTGATAAGGCTTTTCTCCATTGTGAACTCTCTGATGATATTGGAGAGCATTGCACCCTTTAAAAGATTTTCCACATTAACTGAATTTATAAGGCGTTTCCCCTGTATGAAGTGTGTGATGATTACGAAGGGCAATGCGATAGGTAAAGGATTTCCCACATTCACTGCATTGATAAGGTTTTTCTCCAGTGTGAATTCTCTGATGATAATGAAGGGTAGTGCTCTGAGTAAAAGATTTTCCACATTCACTGCATTTATAAGGCTTCTCTCCTGTATGAACTCTCCGATGACTACGAAGGCTAGTATTCTGGGTAAAAGATTTCCCACATTCACTACATTTATAAGGCTTTTCTCCCGGATGAACTCTGATGATGACAAAAATTACTGCTAGTGCTGTAAGCTTTCCCACATTCACTACATTTATAAGGCTTTTCTCCCATATGAACTCCCTGATGTTGATGAAGGATGCGTTTAGAGGTAAAACATTTTCCACATTCACTGCATTGATAAGGCTTTTCTCCTGTATGAAGTCTCTGATGACAATAAAGATGACTGCTAGTGATGTAAGCTTTCCCACATTCACTACATTTATAAGGCTTTTCTCCAGTGTGAACTCTCCGATGACAATGATGAATACTGTTACTGGTAAAAGATTTCCCACACTCATTGTACTCAGGAGGCCTTTCTCCTGTGTGAACTCTATGCTCATAATGGAGGACACTGCTACCGATAAAAGTTTTTCCACATTCACTGACCTCATAAGGCCTTTCTCCAGTGTGCAAAGCTTTGTGATTACCTAGGCTGTTACTACTGCTGAAAGCTTTCCCAAATTCACTACACTGAGAAGGCCTTTCTCCATTGTGACCTTGCTGTTGATAATGAAAGCTAGAATATTTGGTAACATTTTTCCCACATTCACAGCTATCAAAACACTGACTTCCAACATAGACACATTTTTCCAAAATAAACATGTGGGTAAAACTAATGTCTTCCTTACATTCTTTTCTAGTGTAATCATTTTTTCGCCTTTGAAACGTCATCCCACACGTCAAAATTGCAGTTGGACTGTCCCTGGTCTGAGTACCCTTTAGGTGGAGATGTCCTGACCAGTTAAAGACACCATGCCCAACCTCCCCACATGTGAAATGATTCTGTGATACATTGAAATTGCAGCTGTTTGCAAATGAGATCCTGTCCACACCTGTATTGAAAGTGTCTCTCACGTGCTGTTGGTGAAATTTTACACAGCAGTAAAACGGTTTTGCACATGCGCCACACCTCAACAGTATCTGTCCGTGTTGTGTTCTCTGCAGATCAGTCAAGTGGAAAATGTTTCTCAAGACGAGCCCACAAGTCTCACAGGGGTGGCTCTTCTGGGAAGACAAGGCTACTTTGGGATTCCTTGCCTGTGACACTCTTACAGAAACCTTCTGTTCAGTCAGGGTCTCAACTTTCTCTGCTCCACAGCAGCAACCTGAACAAAAGGAAAATCTGGTGAAGTACATGTTGATGTTATGTTATGAAATCACAGTATCTTTACCATAAATATTTATCAGTTATGACTAGAGAGATTTTCTAGACAAGTGAAGTAGACTCTGAGGAAATCGCTCTTAAAGTACATAACGTGGTCAGTCAACAATGAAAATATCACCACTGGAAGGACAGAAGCACAGGATGGGATACAAAGAGGAGAAGAATTCTCTACTCATTATTCCTGCACAAAGGCTTTTTTGAGGACCTTACCTGCTGGCCATGTGAGTCCGTATAGAATCATTTGAAGGTGCTCATACCCATAAACATTAATTGTATTAGAGCACACGAGGTTCAACGTCAATATAATAATACTTGTGCACTCCAATGTGGTGCAGGCATGGTCCAATGTTGGTTTGCAGTAAAGAGAGACCTGTGAAAGAGGCAAAGGTGCAAAGTCCAGAGAGGTTAAGGTTATCCGTGGGCTGGAAATCGGAGTAGAAATGATTACTATTCAACCTGTGTCGTTGGCAAAGTATCAATAATAACCCAAAACAAGGGTAAGGACGCTGGGTAAGGACTGGGCAACAGTAAGAAAACACTGATGAATAAAATGAGTTTCTAGTTATGAATGTAACAAAGGTCAGGCGTGAAAGCTTCCCCAACGACCCTTCACCAAGGCAAGACCTCCTGTGGGTCCACTGTGTCATTCATAAAGTCACATTTCTTCTGTGATGCACAAATGATTCTTCCCCTTAAAGCCCATTTGAGCCATTGCATGGGATAAATTATGCGAATCTTCAAAGAAAAACAGGAAAGATGGATGATCAACGCTGTGGTAGAACAACAAAGGACAAATGAGATCACAGGCAAAAGACCTATGTGAGTGACATCAGAAAATTGGCAGGAGCAGAAATATGAGCATCTCCCCCCATCCCAGTGTAAGTAGACAGCTATGCATGAACAAAGAAGCCCACAGGAAATGGGAATCAGGGTACCATGGAGACAAACAGTATTACAGACACAAATAAAGGAGAACTGTACAGAAAGGATGACTGGAAAGATTGGGTGAACAAACATACGTGAAGACACCCACAGTCAAAAACAAGGGTCCTCCAGCAGCCTCTGTGCTTCTGCTATCATTGGCCATAGTGGCTTCTTCAAAAAATACTGGAAATCATTGTGTTTAAAGCCACAGACTGCCTTGGCCAGTATTGCTCAGTTGGTTGGAGCATCGTCCTGTATAACAAAGCGTCTAGGATTCAATTTCCAGGCAAGGCACATATCAGTATGCGGGTTCCATTTCCAGTTAGTTTGTGTGCAGAAGGCAGCTGATTGATGTTTTCCCCCCACACTGATGTTTCCCTCCTTCTCTCTCTCTCTCTCTCTCTCTCTCTCTCTCTTTTTATCTGAAACCAATATTAAACAAAGAAATAAGAACTTCAAGGTAGCCATAGCCGGTTTGGCTCAGTGGATAGAGCATCAGACTGCAAACTAAAAGGTCCCAGGTTCTTTCCCAGTCAAGGGCACATGCCCAGGTTGTGGACTCGATCCCGGGGTGGGGGTGGTAGGGGGGGGGGGGGGGGGACCTTGCAGGAAGCAGCCAATCCATGATTTTCTATCATCATTGATTTTTCTATCTCTCTCTCACTCTGCCTTCCTCTCTGAATTCAATAATGTGTATATATATATATATATATATATATATATATATATATATATATATATATATATGTGTGTGTATTTTCAAGTACCCAAACACAAAATAGAACTCAAAAAAGTTTAGAGACAAAGTAAATAAAAAGACCACTTACCAAAATTCATTTACAAAATTCAGAAAATGCAATTCTAAGAGAACTTTTCATAGGGTTAAATGCTTACATTATGAAAACAGACCTCAAAAAACCTAACCTACCATCTCAGGAATCTAGAAACACAACAAGAATGTAAACCCAAAGTTTGCAAAGGAAGGAAACAACAAATATTTGAACAAGCATCAATAAAAGGGAGATAAGATAAAATAAAAAAGGATACCTGATGGGTATTTTTTTAAAAAAAAAACAACAAAAGTTGGCAAACCTGGAGCTAGACTAAAGCAAAAAAAACTAACAAAAAAAAAAAGCTTCAAAGAAATGAAAAAAAGAAATGACAGTTAAGACAATGCACCTCACATTATGAACCACAAAACATGATAAGAGATGTTAATGTTAGGAAATGAAATGACCCTCCATAGAGAAATTTGTCAAGATCCTATTTGAGCTTCTGAAATTAATAAACAGATTCAGAGCCCTGTCCAGGTGGCTCAGTTGTTGAGTATGTGGTCCCGATGCACCATAGTTGTGGGTTCCATCCCCCATCAGGGCACATGTAGGGGAGAATCAATGAATGCATAGATGGGTAGAACAGCACATCAATGTTTCCCTCTCTTTCTCTGTCTCCCTTCCTGTCTCTAAAATCAATAAATAAAGGCTGCCCAGTACAGGTCAGTGATTGAGCATCGGCCCATAACCTAGGACATTACAATTCCATTCCTTGTCAGGGCACATGCACAGGTTTTGGGTTCACTCTCCAGTGGGGGGCATACAGGAGGTAGCTGATCAATGACTCTCTTTTACTATTCATGTTTCTATGTCTCTCTCTTCTCTTCCTCTCTGAAATCAATAAAAAATATATTTTAAAAATAAAGAATTTAAAGAATAAATAAGAACCCTGGCCCATGTCGCTCAGTGCTGAGAGTGCCTGCCTGTACACTGGAAGGTCACGGGTTCGATTCCTAGTAAAGTGCAGGGACGTGGATTTCAGGTCTGGTCCCCCCTCTTAGTGGTAGCACATGAGGGAGGCAACTAAATGATGTTTCTCTCTCTCTCTTCTCTCTCATCTCTCCTCTCTCTCCCTAAGAAAAAAAAAATCAGTGGAAAAAATATTCTCACTCTTCGGGTGAAGATAAAAGAAGAATAAGGAATGAAATTCAGAAAAGTTACGGAAGAGGACATTCAAGATGGCGGTATAGGCAAAGGCCTGTACTCGCTGCCTCCCACAACCCCATCAAAATTAAAACTAAAATACAGAACAACCATCAGCCAGAACCTCTGGAAAGCTGGCTGAAAGAAGTGTTATGACTAGAGAAGTAAAGAAGACAGCACACGGAGACTGGTAGGAGGTGCGGAGGCACAGAAGGTGCAGGTCCTGTACCCATGTGGGCCACTTTTTTAATTGGGAGCGAGGTCGTCTCTGCAGAGGTCACCTGGAGGAACAAGGGGTCCCAATCCCACAGAAGATGCCCAGCCCAGGGTCCCAGAGCTGGGGAGAAGACCCTACTGGCAGTAAGAACTACGGGCTGTAAAAACCAGTGCATATTGGGGCTCAGTGACACAGAGGCTGCAGGTGACCCCAGTAGCCCCTCTTACAATGCCAGCACCACAAACTGAATTTACAAGCTCCCGCTTCCTCTGAATTACACTGCTGGACAAACCTCGGAAGGGGGGAAGGCGGGGGACCCAGACAATTATGAAGAGAAAATGGACTGGCATCGGGGATGGAACTTGAGGGCGGCTTTCTACCAGATGGAGGTGGTCACAGCAGTCATTACACCTATGCTGGGACATTCTGGGTCCCAGGGCTGACTGGCAGCCATTTCTGTTTGCTTCGCCCTGGTGTTTCCCTGAGACCACACCAAACCCACTTTACAAGCCACCCAAGCTGTGTGCTGCAGCTTTTGTATACGAATGGCCTGTCCTTGCTCAGGCTAAAATCTGTCAAACAAGTTGCAGTTGGGTCAGGAAGTTCCAAAACTATCAATAAAGCCCAAGACCTGGCACCAGCACTAGCCTTCCTTGCTTCACAGCTGGACCTTGTCGGGGCCCTTCCAAACCCAATACAAAGAGGAGATTCTGCAGATTTCTCTGTAGATCCTGCTGGGTGGCCCTAGTCAGTGGCTGACTTTACACCTCCCTAGAGACCCAAGAGCCAGCGTACCCAGTGGGCAGTGTCATACCATACCAGCTTACAACTCTTTACATCCATAAGCAACACACTCAAGGAGCAGACTCACTGAGCACCAAAGCCCCACTGAAGCAAGTCCTGCTCCACAGGGGTGTCTCCTGCACAGCAGCGCTCCCACTGTATTCACAGTAGTCCCCGTAGATGCTAAAATCCTCAACAAAATTCTAGCAAATCGGACCCAGAATTACATTAGAAAGATCATACACCATGACCAAGTGAGATTTATTCTGGGGATGCAAGGATGGTACAATATCCACTAATCCATAAACATGATACATCACATAAACACTTTAAAAGACAAAAATTATATAATCATATCAACTGATGCAGAAAGAGCATTTGACAAAATCCAACACCCTTTCTTGATAAAAAAACTCACAGCAAAGTGGGAGTACAGGGATCATACCTCAACATAAATAAAGCGTTATATAAGAAACCTATAGCCAACATTATACTCAGTGGTCCAAAACTAAACCCATTTCCCCTAAGAACAGGAACAAGACAGGAATGCCCACTTTCACCACACCTGTTTGACATAGTATTGGAAGTGCTAGCCATAGTGATCTGACAAGAAGAAGAAATGAAAGGCATCCAAATTGGAAAAGAAGTAAAAGTAGTATAAATGAAAGACAGGATATTACACCTGACATTGAAGCACAATGGTGCATAAGAATTGTTGACAAATGACATGAAATTACATGGAGAAAACTGTAAAGAACTTGTTATGCCCAGATTTCATGATCCCCAGAGACCACCAGGGAGCAGCCGAGCCCAATGCAAAAGCAAAAGAACCTTTAATTGTGCTAGCATGAACTCCCGTCTCCAACAGTCACCGGCGCAGCAGCGGAGAGAGAGAGAGAGGCTTGGGAGAACAAAGGCTTTATAGGGGGTCCAAAGCAGTGGGCAGGGGGGACGTTCGTGGCCCCCATCAATTGGTCAGGGGGCAGGATCAGGGGTCTGCTTATGCAGGGGTACTGTGAAGTTTGCCTAATTTGGACTGAGTCCACTTCTCTGCATTCATTCCTATTGGCAGGTTTGTGCAACTGTTACATTCTCGTGGTTTACAGGGAAGGGCAGCAAGAAGAGTTGCAGAACGGCGGGTACAGAACAAAAGAAACATTATAAAAGTAACAAAAAGAACTTCATGGAGTCAACCTAGTTTAGCTCTATCATTCCCCCCTTGTCATGAGACTTACAGGCCCAATCATGGGTCGGTTGGTACTCCCATTTCTTCTTCCGTTGGTAGATGCTTATACCGAGTGTGTAGCACCATCATCTGTACGACCCCTACTCATTCCTTGATGAACCAAACTAATCTATTGATGATGTAGGGGCCAAAGGTCAGCAGCAGGAGTAGGATTATAAGGGGCCCAATAAGGGCGGAGACGAGGGTGGTTAACCAGGGCAAACATAGAAGTACAGGGTTCGGAGAGCCTTTGGATCATTATACCCTCCGAAGAATGCGGGGGAGTACCGGATGTCAGGAAAGAAAGTCTGGAGGTCTACCTGGAGTTCTGGAAATCACGTGTCTCTAGGGTGTAACTGGGAAGTCTGATTAAGTATAGTTCCTGAGCTTGTGTCTATGATCTGCCAGGTGATGTTGAAGCGGGTGTGAGGACTCCCGGTGGTGGGAGTGGCCGCAAGCAGGGTTACCAGCATCAGGCAGGTTGAGAACGTCGCAGCTTGAGCGTGAGCGGGTTGCATTGGTCTCGACTAGTGCTCCACTGGGCGATGAAGTCTTCCCGGATCGCTGAGGGGTCTGCTGGCCGAACGTGGGTGTGATGGACCCAGGTCGCAACACCGTCTACTTTGAGAGAGCGGTGGGGGTCGTCAGCACCACGACATAGGGACCCTTCCAACGTGGCTCAAGGGTCTCCCGGTGGTGTCTCTTGACATAGACCCAGTCCCCGGGCTTATGCTAATGAGGAGTCGGGGCTGGGCCAGTCTCATAGATAGCTCGGAGAGGTGCAGCCAAATGTCCTAGTGTGCCCTCTGGAGCCCTCTCAAGGAAAGAAACAGTTCTTGACTTTCAAATTCTGCAAGAAATTTGGCTTTAAGGTTAGAGATAATAGGGGGTGGCCGGCCGAACATGATCTCATAAGGAGTAAAACCCAGGGTGTAGGGGGAGTTCCGAACCCGGTAACGGGCATATGGAAGGAGCGCCACCCAGTCCCCGCCAGTCTCCATGGTCAATTTGGTAAGGGTCTCTTTTAGAGTTCTATTTATTCTCTCTACCTTCCCTGAGCTTTGGGGCCTATAAGCACAATGTAATTTCCAATTTGCCCCAATGGCCTTGGCCACTGCCTGCGTTACCTGAGAGACAAAGGCTGGTCCATTGTTTGACCCTATCTCAGCGGGAAAACCGTACCTGGGCGAGATGTCTTCCAGCAGCTTCTTAGCTACCGTCTGAGCTGTTTCATGCTTAGTTGGGTATGCTTCTACCCGTCCAGAGAAGGTATCTACAAATACTAAAAGATATTTATAGCCATACTTTCCTGGTTTAACCTCAGTGAAGTCGACCTCCCGTTGTGCTCCAGGCTTGGTTCCTCTGAGCCTGGTTCCTTTTTCACTCGGCCCGGTTCTCGCATTTGTGAGTTGACAGGTCTTGCAGGCAGATACAACCTACTCTATTTTAATGTCCTGCTGGTGGATCTTAATTCTGGCGTGTCGGATTAAGTCCTTTAATTTTCGTGCCCCCAGGTGAGTGGACCGGTGCATGTGATTTATCATGGACACTCCAAGTTGGTCTGGCAGTATGAGCTCCCCTTGTGGTGTATACCACCACCCCTTCTCCTCCTGTGCTTGGGGAAGCTTCCTAATGCACTGTAACTCCTCCAGGGAATATCCTGGCTGAACTGGGTGCCCTGGGTCTGGGAGCTGTAGGGCCATGGTGGGAATCAGAGAAAGGGCTACTGCCTTGGCCTCCTGGTCAGCCCTGTGGTTTCCTCTTGCCACTGGGTCGTCAGCCTTCTGGTGCCCTTGGCAGTGTATGATGGCCAATTTGGCGGGGAGCCATAAGGCCGAGAGAGCAAGTCGAGTATCTCCTGTTTATTCTTTATAGTCTGCCCCTCTGCTGTTAGTAACCCTCTTTCATGGTAGACTATCCCATGAACATGAGCGGTGGTGAACGCATAACGGCTGTCTGTGTAGATGTTGAGCCGCCTTCCAACTCCCAGTGTCAGGGCCTTGGTGAGGGCCACAAGCTCTGCTCTCTGGGCTGATGTCCCGGAGGGCAGGGCCTCTGCCCATACAGTGTCCGTTTCAGTGACTACAGCTGCACCCGCATACCTGCTTCCATCCCGTACGAAGCTGCTTCCGTCCGTGAACCAGGTGACGTCTGCATCTGGAAGGGGCTGGTCGGTCAGGTCCTTCCGGAGCCCATGCACTTGCTCTAGGATTCCTGCACAGTCATGTAGGGGGGCATCTAGGTCGGGGTCAGGCAGTAGGGTTGCAGGATTGAGGGCCGCACTGGGGTGGAACCGCACTCTGGGAGGGTTGAGCAGGAGGCTCTGATAATGGGTCATACGTGTGTTGCTCATCCATCTATCAGGAGGCTGTTTCAGGACTCCCTCTATGGCATGTGGGGTTGTGATCCAGATTTTCTGCCCCAGGGTCAGTTTATCGGCGTCCTTGACTAAGAGCGCTGTCGCCGCAATAATTCTTAGGCATGGAGGCCAGCCGGCAGCTACAGGGTCTAACTTCTTGGACAAATAAGCCACCGGGCGGCTCCAGGGGCCTAGGGTTTGAGTCAGGACCCCTTTCGCTATTCCTTTGTGTTCATCTACGAAGAGATGGAAGGGCTTCGATGTCTGGTAGGCCCAGGGCCGGAGCATTTAGGAGGGCTTTCTTTAACTGCTTAAAGGCTGTCTCCTTTCTCTCAGTCCATTCAAATGCCTTTCCCTCCTTGGTTGCCTCGTATAGAGGCCTGGCAATCTCTGCGAAACCCGGTATCCAGAGGTGGCAGTAGCCAGCCGATCCTAGGAATTCCCTTACTTCCCTTCAGAAGGTGGGGGTTGGGATTTTCAAAACAGTCTCTTTTCTGGCATCTGACAGCTGCCGCTGTCCACCCTCCAGGATGTATCCCAGGTAACTCACCCTTTCTCTGCATATCTGGGCCTTCTTCGCAGAAGCCCGGTACCCAAGGGCCCCCAGGGAGGCCAGCAGGTCCCTTGTCCCCTGCTTGCAGTCTTCAGCCGTGTCTGCTGCAATCAGGATATCGTCCACATACTGAAGGAGAGTGAGGTTGGGGTGTGTTCTCCGGTACCCACCCAGGTCCTCATGCAGGGCCTCGTCGAGGATGGTGGGCGAGTTCTTGAACCCCTGAGGCAGCCGGGTCCATGTCAGTTGTCTGCTGTAGCCCTCTTCCAGGTCATGCCACTCATAGGCGAACAGGGGTTGACTGCGGGGTGCCAGCGGCAAACTGAAAAAGGCATCCTTCAAATCTAACACAGTATACCAGACACGGGAGGGCGCCCAGAGAGCTTAGGAGAGTGTATGGGTTGGGGACCTTTGGATGTATGTCCATAACTCTTTTATTTACTTCCCGGAGGTCCTGTACCGGCTGGTAGTCATTCGTGTGGGGCTTCTTGACTGGCAGGAGGGGGGTGTTCCAGGCAGACTGGCAGGGGACCAGCACCCCTATGCCCCTCAGTCTCCGAATGTTTGGCTGAATTCCCTTCCGGGCTTCCTGAGGCATGGAGTACTATTTGACTCTCACCGGGCCTTCCCCTGGTTTTAACTCTCCCAGGACTGGGGCCCTGTGGGTGGCGAGCCCCACTCCCCCTGTATCCGCCCAAGCCGTGGGGAACTCCTACCACCATTCATCCATGCTGTCCTCTACAGAGAGGCTTTTTGGTGAAGCTGGTACTCATCCTCCAGCCTCATGGTCAGGACCTGAATGGGATGGCCCTCGCCATCAGTAACCTGAGGCCCCCCCTTGTCTGAAAGTTATTTGAGCTCCGATCTTAGTGAGCAAGTCTTGTCCTAACAGTGGGTAGGGGCATTCCGGAATTACCATAAAAGAGTGGGATACCCGGCCTGTCCCTAAATCCACCGTTCTTCGGGTAGTCCATGAATACTGGTTCATACCAGTTGCCCCTTGCACCCAAGACTTCTTATTTGCTGATTTTCCTTGAGGCGTATGGAGGACCGAGTGTTGCGCTCCAGTGTCGACAAGGAAGTCAATAGGGGTCCCCTCCATGCTAAGAGTTACCCTGGGCTCGGGGAGGGGGTCCGAACCCCGACTCCCCTAATCACTCAGTTCATCTAGCTCTAGGACCTTCACTCGATTTGCTTCGCCTCCCTTTTTGCTGGCCCTTTTCGGACACTCTTGTTTCCAGTGCCCAATCTCCCTACAGTAAGCACACTGATCTTTCTGCAGCTTCCGCCTCCCGCCCCGGGCGGTCCCCTTACCGTACTCCTGGTTGCCGGCGAGTCAGCGGAGACGGCGGTTCCATTCCTCAGAAGAGTCCGTGGTGGTGGTGAGCAGGATCTTAGCTAGGTCTCGGGTTTGCTTACTGCTGGCAGCCGCCACAGTGCGAGCCTGTTTATCTCCAGGCGGCTCCCGATTGTTGTACACCTTCTCGGCTACTATCAGCAAGTCCTGCAGACTTTTCTTTCCTAATCTATCTACCTTCTGCAATTTTCTCCTAATGTCTGCAGCCGATTGGTTTACGAAGTCCATGACAACAGCCGCCTTGCTTTCGGGAGCCTCTGGGTCCATGGGGGTATAGGTATGGAATGCCTCCATGACTCGCTCTAGGAAGGCTGCTGGAGACTCATCTCTTTCCTGTTGAACATTCCCTACCTTGGCCAGATTAGTCGGCTTCCTAGCAGCCATGCGGAGACCCCCCATTAGAGTCTGCCGGTAGACCCGGAGCCTCTCCTTACCTTCTGCCATGTTGAAATCCCATTCAGGCCCAGTTAGAGGAAAGGAGGTATCTATCTGAGCCTGGTTGGTGGTAGAATTCCTGTCTGCGCCCGGAACCAACTTTTGGGCCTCATTGAGTATCCTCTCCCTCCTCCTCCTCGGTGGTGAATAGGACCTGCAAAAGCTGCTGACAGTCATCCCAAGTCGGCTGATGGGTGAAAAAGACAGAGTCTAGTAAATCAATAAGCCCTGCCGGCTTCTCAGAAAACTTAGGATTCTGACCTTTCCAATTGTAAAGGTCACTAGTGGCAAAAGGCCAGTAGTGATAGGGCTGATTTCCCCCCGCGTCTGGAGAACCGGTGGCTTGCAGGGGTAGAATGGTGGAGTCAGTGGCAGAGGCAGTGGCGGAGGCAGTCTGCTCCCTTTGAGCCCTTTGTCTGATAAGGGGCGGGCTTCCCACTGGAGCGCCTCCGCCCCCCCCTGCTCTCAGAACAGGGTCTGCTTCCCCAAGAGGGGGAGGATTGCGTCTCTCCGGCATCCTAGGGGGCTGATACAGGGGAGGAAAAATTAATTCTTCCTCGGTTCCCCTCTGTAAGACAGGGTAGAGTGGTGCTGAAGGCTGGGTGACTTTTTTTTTTTCCTCCTCCTTCTTACAGACTTCTACATATGAACAAATAATTACAACCAGGCAGACAAACAAAATATTAAATAAACATCTGTACTTATACCATTTTAGTAAACAAGTATTCTTATAGTCTTGGGACCTGAGCAGATAACAGGAACACTGCCTCTAAGTCCCCTGATGGGGGCCTCCCTTTCCGATATCCCAGGACAGGATTCTTGACCCATGTTTCAGCAAAACAGAAATGGCACTCATGTTGGACAAAGGAAACAAGATTAATAGACTCGCAAACTCTGCGGCCCCGCCACAGCTGCCGCTTTTTCTGGCTCCGCTGACACCACCACTGCAGGCCAGTGGGTGGGACCAGTGTGTTAAAGGAAAAAAAGTTAAAACCACTCCTGGAGTCCGCCAGAGACTGTGAGGGAAAAGTCATCTTGCAGTCCGGCTCGGGGAGGGACAGGTTACACATAGAGAGTTATTCCAGGAGAGGCAAAACCTTGCAAGGAACCTTGATAAAAAGCGCAGTAATTTAATCATACAGTCAAAGGTTAAACAGGAAGGGAAGAACCACTCAATGTCCTCTAAGAGGATTTCAACTAACTGACAACAAACTGACAAAACCTTGACAAATCAAAACTCAACAAATAATACACACATAGGGCCTAAATATGACAGACAAACGCAAGACAAAAAGACAAAACAAACAGTCCTGACACCAACACGAAAAAAAAACACAAAACAAACACCTGTCAGGAGGGAGAGCCTCCAGCCCCTTCTGGGGGGTCCCTCTCCTCTCCCTCAGGAGGGAGATTTCTTGCAAGCTGAAAGCCTGGATGGCCTCATGAAAGAAAAGATCTTTAATCCAGTTACAGATGCTATCAGAATCAGGATGAGAGAGGAAGGGAAAGTCCAGGTTATGTCCTCTATGAGGATCCTAATAACTGAAAACACTCAGTTAAACAAACGGTTAACGGGGTCTATAGAGAGTTAATAATAACTTCAGCCTTAGTTCCACATTGGACTATGATGTCACCAGCAGCAGGGACAGGACCTGTAAATCTCTCTGCCCTGCAGAGCTGTGAGCCCTGTCCTTGGAAGTCTCCCAGCACCAAAAGAGATAAGAAAGCCATAAATAAAAGTTCTTTGTTCTTTGAAATGTAGCAAACTCACAAATCAGGAGTGGGCTGAGTCTGTCCCATAATGTCCGTCCAGTAAGTTCACAGAATAAAACAGAGAAACACAAACACAGACAAACAAAGGGCCCCAGAGAACAGTCTTCCAACTCCGTGGAAGCAAAACCAAAAGCTAGACGACAGCCTCACGCCGACCGGCAGGAGCGACCCGCCTCGTCTCAGATTGTGAGGGGAATACACGTCCCTCCTGAAGGAGAATCGGAACGTCTCCCGATTCCTCCTGCCCGTGGTCTTCCAGTGCGTCCACCTAGACCGCTTCGGGCACCGCCAGAAATTCAGATTCGAGCTCACACAAGAGACAAAAGACAAAAGGTGGCCAGTCAGGTTCTCCAGGTCTGAGGTCCCTCCGGGGTCTTGGGGATCCCGGGCGGGCCCCCAAATGTTATGCCCAGATTTCATGATCCCCACAGACCACCAGGGAGCAGCCAAGCCCAATGCAAAAGCAAAAGAACCTTTATTCGTGCTAGCACGAGTTCCCGTCTCCAACAGTCACCAGCGCAGCGGCGGGAGAGAGAGAGAGGCTTGGGAGAACAAAGACTTTATAGGGGGTCCAAAGCAGTGGGCAGGGGGGACGTTCGTGGCCCCCATCGATTGGTCAGGGGGCAGGATCAGGGGTCTGGTTACGCAGGGGTATTGTGCAGTTTGCCTAATTTGGACTGAGTCCACTTCTCTGCATTCCTATTGGCAGGTTTGTGCAACTGTTACATTCTCGCAGTTTACAGGGAAGGGCAGCAAGAAGAGTTGCAGAACGGCGGGTACAGAACAAAAGAAACATTATAAAAGTAACAAAAAGAACTTCATGGAGTCAACCTAGTTTAGCGCTATCAAACTCACTATAAACTTCCAAAATTAATTTAAAAAATTCAGAGCGCTAGCAAGGTGGCTCGGTTTGTGAGAGTGTGGATCCGATGGGCCTCGGTAGTGGGTTTGATTTTCCATCAGGGTACACGCAGGGGGCAGCCAATGAATAAAAATATGGGTGGAAGAGAACAATGTCTGTGTCTCACTTACTTTAAAAGCAATAAACAAATCCTACCTTATATACTAAAATATAATATGCAAATCACCCAAAAGGCTGAATGCCCAGTCGCTATGACAAGCACTGACCACCAGGGAACAAAAGCTCAACGCAGCAGCTGCTCTTCCTCATCCCCACCTCCCACCCTCCACCCCTGTGGGAGCTGGTAAGAGGACGCAGGCCGACAGCCAAGACAGGTGCGGGGGGCGGTGAGTGGGTGGGGGACCCCTCATCGTCCAGCCTACTGCCCTAAAGAGGATTGGAGAGGAAGTAAGAAGGCATCAATCCCTGATTAAGATAAGGCCCAAATAAATATAGACGTGGGACAGCTCTAGACTGATTCACAAGGCCACTTCTGGAGAGCTCTCCAGGAAATCCTGTCAAAATGTGGAGCCCTGCGCTTGTGCAGCTGAGACCAGGATCCCAAATAACTTTGAGTCGGAGCGAGAAAAACAAGCCCCTTCACACAGGCCCCACTCCAGGCCCCCTGTCCCGTATTCCCTGTCCATGCCCCGCCTCGGGCGTCATCTCCTTCTGGCTCCACAGAGAGAGCAGCTGGGTGGCCGCAAGCCCAGGACTGTGGATCTGGCAGGTTGGGCTCTCAGCCTCCAGGTGCAACACTTTCCAGCGCCCGTGCTGGCTCTGTCAACACCTGTGCACCAGTGGACTTGGGGCGCCAGAGTCTGCGAAGGAGAGGACTTTGGGGTGGGGGAAGGGTGCACCCAACCTAGGCCTGGAGCCAGCTTGGCTCTGCACAGCCGCTGCCCTGATGAAAGTGCGCATCCAAGTTGTGGGTGTCCACTTGGCCGAGACCAAGAGGCTGGGGGCAGAGGCGGGGCAGCAGGGCTGGTGTCCCTGGGGAACATGGTGGGTGCAAGAAAATGTGCACCCGGCCACCAGTAGTAAATAAAAAAGAAATTTTTAAAAAAGTTCCAGGATAAAATATCAACATACAAATATCAGTTCCATTTCTAAATACTAACAGTGGATTTTTTGATAAAGAAAGGAAGAAAGGACCCTCAGTGGTGTTGCTCAGTTGATTGATCATTTTCCCATGAACTGACAGGCCACCAGTTCTATTGCTGGTCAGAGCACATGCCCAGGTTGTGGGCAAGAACCCAGGTAGGGAGCGTGCAGGAGGCAGCTGATCGCTGTTTCTCAGCTGGATGTTTCACTCTCTCTCTCTCCATTCCTCTCCTTCTAAAAAATCAACAACAACTCATTAAAAAATAAATGAAGGAAACAGTCAAGTTTAAAATAGCAATAAAAAGAATAAAATACTCAGGAATAAATTTAACCATAAAGATGTAACATCTGTACACCTAACGCTAGAACACAGTGGTGAAAGAATGGGAGAAACCACAAAAAGTGAAAAGATATCCGGTGTTCTTGCATTTGAAAAATTAATATCCTTAAAATCCTGTTCTGCCCAAAGCAATCTCCAAATCAAATTCAATCTGGATGATAACTCCAATCTCAGAAACCTCAAATGATCTCAAATAGCAAACTTAATCTTAAGCAAGAACAAGCGTGGTGGCATCACAGTTGCTGTTTTCAATCTATTACAAAGCCAAAGCAACCAAACAGTTTGGTATTGAAATATAACCAAAAACAAAGGCAAAAAACACAGAAATAAACCCAGGCCCATAGGTTCAGGTAATCTTTGACAAAACCACAAGAAATCTTAAAAAAAAGGACAGTTTCGCCCGGACCAGTTTGGCTCAGTGGATAGAGCATTGGACTGTGGACTTACGGGTTCCACGTTCGATTCCGGTCAAGGGCATGTACCTTGGTTGCGGGCACATCCCCAGTGGGGAGTGTGCAGGAGGCAGCTGATCGATGTTTCTCTCTCATCCATGTTTCTAACTCTCTATCCCTCTCCCTTCCTCTCTGTAAAAAAATCAGTAAAATATATTTTAAAAAAAGAAAAAGGGGAAAAAAAGGACAGTTTCTTCAATGAGGGTTATTGAAAAAACAGGTACTCATATGGAAAACAACAAAAGCACTGATAAACATTTATTCAGATTGCATGAAAAAAATTAAACGTCCATGTTAAAACTTTGAAGTTCTTCAAGATGACCCAGGGAAACCGATTGGAGACTTGTTTTGGACATGATTTCTGGGATGTGGCACCAACCACTGGGCAACAAAAGAGAAAATCAACAGTCAGAGCTAAAACAAATCAAAGTGCTTTTTCCCAGCACAAAAGCAATAACAAAATGAAATGAAAAGGAAATCAACTGGAGGATGGGAGACCATACTTGGAAATCATAGGAATATATTGAAGATATGTGCATTTGGATCAGATCAACCAAATAAAGCAAATATTGTGATACAGAGAGAAAAAATCATGTTATGTAACACAATAATAAAGGCCACAAAGAAGACAACAGTGTTGCTGAAAACATTCTATATCAGCGGTCAGCAAACTCATTAGTTAACAGAGCCAAATATCAACAGTACAACGATTGAAATTTCTTTTGAGAGCCAAAATTTTTAAACATAAACTATATATAGATAGGTACATTGTTATTAACTTAATTAGGGTACTCCTAAGCTGGCCTTTGCTAAAAACTCAAAGGGCCAAAGAGCCACATGTGGCTTGCGAGCCACAGTTTGCCGAACACTGTTCTGCATCAATTCATTAAAATCACTTTATGGGTAAACACTGGTAGAAACTGAGCCTGATGGAAAAATAGCCACACTAGACTTCCTAAATGCAGAGTTGCCAAAAGCATGGAATTTTCTGTATATATAAAAGAATAAGTTTACCACCAGTTGTCCACCATCCAGAACTGAAATGTCATTGCTGACATGTACACATAAGGAACTGTTGGACGTTGAAATTGGGTCTCAAAAGAAACTGTTGACCCAGAAAGAAACTCACTACAGACTGATTCATTTGCCTGTCACCATAACCATTATTGCTTGTCTCATTTTCGGTTCTTATAAGTGTATTTCTAATAGCAAATGATCTCACTCATCTAGGGGAAATAATGAACAACATAGACTGATGAACAAGAACAGACCCAGAAACAAGGAGGCATGGATCAGACTGTCGGGCCTCAGGGTGAGGGTAGGAAAGGGTGGGGGCAAAGGGGAGAGATCAACCAAAGGACTTGTGTGCAAGCAAATGAGCCTAACCATCTGTTAAGGACAACAGGGGGGTGGGGGCATGTGTGGGGAGGGGTGAGGGATGGGAATGGGGGGATGAGGACAAATATGTGATACCTCAATCAATAAAGAAATTAAAAAACAATAATTAAAAAAAAGTAAAAAAAAAAAAAAAAAAAAGAATAAGTGACTGACGGTAAGTCCGTCGACCAACCATCCCGTAAACGGGATACGCATTGGCAATTTAAAACTAAACCTTGATGCCCTGGACGGTTTGGCTCATTGGATAGAACATCAGCCTGAGGACGAATAGGTTCTGGATTGAATTCCAGTCAAGGGCACGCACCTCAGTTGCAGCCTTGATCAACCCTAGTTGGGCAGATGCAGGAGACAACCAATTGATGTGTCTCTCTTACCATTGATATTTCTCTCTCTCTCTTCCCCTCCCTTTCTCTCTGTAATCAATTAAAAAAAAAAAGTTGACTTTCACAATGCAAATACATATAAAGTGCTAGCTGTTGCCAATCGCGTACGTGTGATTCAATCTGTCATTGTGGATCATGAATTTGGTCATTTTTGTTGACATTCTGAAGCTGAAAGAAAGCAGTGTCAATGACAAAATGTACCTGTTAATAAATCACAAGGAAAAACTCCAGACAGAGTAGGAATATTCCTACCTAAATCCCTTTTCAGACATGGTCAGTTATATTTTGCTTCCTCTCGAGTTCCAAGAGCCTGTGACATTAAAGTTGTAAATATTTTATCACAAAGGAAATTAGTCAAGCACTCTGAAAAGGGTTTTACTCTTAATGTGGTAAACAGGGAGATATTAGAATAAGTTTAATCAATTATCAGTCATTGCTTTCATCAATATTTTATCTATATCATGTTTTTGTAAGTCTTTGTTGTTATATCATGCTGTAATTTTCTATTTGTTAATCAATTTACATACTATTTTCATATACATTTTACTAATTTTCTTTCGTCTCTGACACTTCAATTATAGAGAAGGGGCCAGTAGTGATATTAAGATGTTTCTTCTAATTCATTTCCTTTCAATGTGCTGGAATCCGAGCAGTGGACCACTAGTTTGTAAATAAAACAAGAATTCAATATTTGGAAAGCACAATTCAACATATGCAAAAGGAGATGTATTTTACTATAAACTAGAAAAAGTATTCAAAACACACAATAGCAAATAAATATGGTTAAAAATTGGAAGAAAGCCCTGGCTGGTTTGGCTCAGGGGTTGAGCATCCATCTGTGAACCCAGTAGGTCACGGTTAGGTTCATGGTTAGGGTACATGCCCGGTTGTGGGCTGGATCCCCAGAAGGAGGCATGCAGGAGATACCCAATCGATAATTCTCTCTCATGATCTCTCTCTCTCTCTCTCTCTCTCTCTCTCTCTCTCTCTCTCTCTCTCTCTCTCTCTCTCTCTCCCTTTCTTCCCTGTAATCAATTAAAAAATATTTAAAAAAATATAGGACTAAGGATGTAGACACTACTTAAAAAAATACGTACAAGTGACTAACAGGAATAAATAACACGTTTTTACTCACTACTCAATTGGAATCCATTAGACTCCCTGCCACACAATCAACCACAAACCCTCCCACCAATTCGGTAGAGCAGGTGTTGTGATTAAAGGATAGAATGGAGCAGTGCACTCAAACCAACCCTGCCAACCATAGCAAAAACCTAGAAAACTGGACAAATCAAGCAATGTGTACAGTCCACAGGTGAGGACAGAGCATCCCTGGAAGTGAGGGGGCATAAGAAATGCAAAGCCAATTCCCAGGAACCAGCCAGAGTGAGGGTCTTACCCAGGGAGGATACAAGTTCAAAGTTCTCCAGCATCACATTCAGGTACAGCCGTCTCTGATCCTCATCAAGGAGGCTCCATTCCTCCCTGGAAAAGTACAGGGCAATGTCCTCAAAGGTCACGCCAACCTGTCAGAATTGAGATAATTGAAACCAGTTGAAATTTTGAGAACTAGCAATCCTACTCCTTACACATCTTCCTCACCCTCAACCTCCTCCAGGGCTCCTCAGTTTAGTGTGGACACCAGGTCCTAATGCCTGTGCTGGCTGCTCTCTTACCCACAGTCCCATTAGTCAAAGTTATTGCCCTCAGCACAACACATGGGTTGGGAAAAGGGACAG
>JAJQQW010001453.1:0-24995 GCA_025583905.1 Ia io | reverse complement strand
TGATTGTCCTGAGGGTTTCTCTTCCCTCAGGTGGCCCCTTACTTCTATCCGACAGGCCACTGTTAACGTGTCCCTTGAGGCGTGAGAAAATTTCTCCAGTTTACATTTGTGGGGGGCTTTCAAAAAGCCATTTTTGCGTTTTTCTTTCACCCAGGCACCTGGCTTCAAAAAATATGTTTCTTTATTTTCAAGGCTGATAAAGTTAACACTGTGGTCTTCTTTTGGGGGTCTCTTTATTGCTTGGGGGGGGACCACATTTTTTTTCTTTCTTGATTCTCATGCCCACCATTGGCTTGGGGGATTAGTGTTAGGCCTCAGGCGGTTGCTTGGGTACAAATGGGCTTAGCATCTTCCCTTTACTCCCCCATGGTATAGAGGATGTATTTTGTTGTCCCTCTAAAAAATGATATGGTGTTTTGAAGTCCTACCCCTAGTAGTACATCAGGGAATTGGGACCTTATTGGGAAACTAGAGGGGCCCGGGTGGCACGGGGATTTTGTTGTTTTAACCGGTGTGGGGTTCCCCCTCAGTCTGGGCCCTGCGGCCTCTCGGCAAATCCTGTGGGGGGACCCCTCGGGGGGGGAGGTATGTAGAGGTAGGTTTGTGATGTTGGGGCAAGGTGGGGCCCCGGGGAGGAAGCACCAGGGGGGGGGCCGGGGTTTGCCCATCCCCCCTCATTTCTTTGCTAATTCTGGGGCCTTCCGCTTGCCGTGCTGCCGCTGCACTGTATATGTTAGCCACGCTGTCGTTCGGAGGCGGGGGTGGGAATGAGGTGGCTTTTGCGTCGGCCACAGCGGGGGGGGGCCCTCGCCCAAGCTCCATTTGAAGGCTGGTGTTCTTGGGACCGGCCGGTTCAGCCAAGATGAGCAAGGCACTTCCAACTGGGTGGGGGGGGCGCCCACTTGACCACCCAGGGGTCAGGCTCATGCGGTTTGGAGGGTTGGGGTTCTTGCTTCCGTTGGGGGTGGGTCCAAGTGCGGCATCACAGGTCAAACACGGTTTCATAACAGGGTTGTTTTGGTTTGCTTAGGCTTTTTTATTATATGTAGATAGGGTTTTTGATAGGAAGGTAATTTCAAAGTCAGAATCATTAGGGGTGGGGCTCCTTCAACCTCCAAGTAACTTCATTATAGTGTTCTTTTGAATGAGGGAGTGAATTTTGGACACAAGGAGGTTAGTGGACATTTGCCCCACCGATGGAAGGACTATGGGGGAGGAGTGGGAGCAACAGGGAGAACGGTCCCATGTGAACATGTAAGGTAAGAGATTTGGGGTTTTATTGTGCTACAAAGCATAAATAGGAATTCCCAAAAAAAGGTTGCCAAGCAGACCCATAGGGAATACTAGGAAGAGAAGGCCTGGGAACAACAAAACAGGGTCCTCCCTCAGCCCCCAGAAGAGGAAAACCAGCCAATGCCTTGATAGGTGGGTTGGACAGCCTCAGTCTTGGAAAAACTTTTCTGGGGCCTCAGGAAACAAAACCTGTGAGGCAAATACATTTTTCTGTTGTGTATGCCCCCACCCCAGTTTGTCGGTTTAATGTGATTTTACAGGCAAGCCCAAGGAAAACTTATTTATTACTGCCCCCTTAACCACCCATGCTGTTAAAACTTGGGGCCCCCTTCTTCCCTACAGTGGGTCCGGGTTCTCTGGTAAATATTTTCTCCCTCCCTACTTCTGCATCTCTGCTCAAGCCAGGGAAAAACCTGAAAATACTGCCATGGTCCCAGGGGTGGGGGGACCTGGGGCTGGCTTGTGAAGGTTGTATTGGCTTCCAATTAAATATCGGCTGTTTAAAATAGATGGCCCTCAAATTTGGCAGGTCTCTTGGGGGCAATAACAAGGATGTACCCCAAAGGGATGTGCAGAGTTGAAATTATCAAAGAGATAACAAAAAGCCCCCCAAAAAACATCTTTTATAATCCATTTTCCCGTTACCCTCTGTTACTTTCAGGTTTTTGATGGAGAAAGAAACGATTGATTTTCTTCTCTCAGCCCCCATGGTTAGCAAGGGGGGCATTATATTGAGGAAGCCACATTGTGTATGTTAAATAAACGGTCTCCAGGCAGGGGCCTGGCCTAGCCCTTTTCTATTTTTCGTCAGGGAGGGGTGGAAAATATCGATTTTTGGACTGGGGGGAGGGTGTTCTACTCAAAATGGGTCCTCTTTTCAAACCAGGTTTTTCTTTTCTTTTCAATTGTTGTTACGGGACCCTGGGAACCAGCGCGTATTCAAGTGGGGCAATTGGAGTTTAAACCCCACGGTTTGTGAGCTTTGGGTAAGGTAGTGTTGCAAGTAGGGCTGGTAGCTCTTTGTGGAAGCTCCCCAGGGGGACAAGGGTGCCAGTTCCAGGGGGAAGCTGTGTTGATTTCTTTAGGGGCCCCGGTTTATTGAAGGTGTTTTGGCAGGGGGGATTTGCTTACCTCCGTTTTACCCCATATCAAAGTGAACATTTGGAAAAATCGCTGGTGCCTGCTGATATTGAGTCAGGTTTACCAAAGTAAATGTGTTGTTGTGCTCACTCTTCCTCTTGATGGTATTTACAACTAGTTTGCCTGTTGCCCCATCCCTTTTTCAGTGCATCTAGTTCTGTGGGGGGGCTTATTCCGGGCAAAGGGGGAGGAAGCAAATAGGGATTGTTTTGCCAAATTTTTTTATTTTTTATTATTGAAAACAATCTACTTCAATGCATTTTTCCAATCCTTGGGGTTTGTTCTTGTGCAATGTTGTTTCTTTTTTTTCTTTCTCCTTTTCCTTTGTTGGACAAAGAAATTTTTTAGTTGTGTGTGGATAGCCCAAGCCAGGGCAATGGAAAGGGTGGACATTTTCAAAGTCTGGCCCCATAAACCATAAATAGGGCTCATTTTGCCAATTCTTTTACAACATTAATAATTCCCAAACCAGTTCAGAAAAGGCACTGTGGCCCATGTCTGAGGGGACTGCAGCATGTTGCAATTTGTTTAGCTTTCGGTAAAGGCACAAAATCACCATGTTCCAGTTGTTCTATTTTGGTCTTGCCTTGCTCTTTGGATTGGATTCAGGCAAATAATCAAAACTTTATAAATGGCTATTTACATATTCATCAGGAAGGTCTGATCATGTAACGGGACTGTTTAATTTGTGAAACATTGTCCAGCTCATTATTTCTTTGGCCTTAGTATGAAACTATTATCATAACCATGAATTCCTGGTGTAACCTTCATCCCCTCCTCCTTCCTCATTATTCATTCTGTACACAGTTTACTGGGGCTAATCTTGTGCTAGATTTGGGTTTGGTGTTAGCGATGTACCAGTGAACATGATGAGTGTGGGCTGCGTGGTCAATCGTGGCATTTCGTGGCCACAGCCCAGCAGCGGTAGCATCACTGTGAGCTGGGTGGAAAAGGAGGCAGCAGCACAGGCTCCACTCACAACCAACTTAATAATTTTAAACAAGATATCAGTTGGGGATTTTTTGCCTCATCTATGAAGTGCAAATAGCCCATTCCGTGAGTAATTATATATGGTATGAAATATGCTCACCTATGGGGCATTGTGAGTGACAGAGTGGGTGTTCTGTGCTAGTATGGGAGGGGGCCTTGGGGAAGGCTTCAGAAGGAGAGACCAGTTTCAGCTGAAACGAGAAAGAAGCACGAATCCAACAGAGAATGGCGCTGGGTGTGTGAGCTCTCAGGGTCCCATGTGTCTCACACTCTGCGGGCAGCGTCGGTTGGTCTTGGTGGCTGGTGCCAGAGCCCAACAGGAGGCTGAGCAGAGCAGCGTGACCTTTTTGGAGAACTTAGGCCCTAAAACAAGGAGTTTGAACTTTCCTAGGAAGTTGCAGGGAGCCACGAGGCATTTAAAATGGGATGGATTTAAAACACGATGGCTGCAATAAAATCACTTTCACTGCAGTGTGGGGAGATTGGTGGTGGTTGTGGGGGAAAGTGGTGTGCCACACCCAGGGCAACAGATGGACAGGCTAGGAACAGACCTGAACGGTGGGGGGGGGGAGGGGGATGCAATGACGACATGACTTAGGAGGCAGAGCTGGAAGGGTCTGGATGGGAGGAAGAATCAGGGAACATTCCCACGGCCAAGAACTGTTCCCTGGGGCCCAGCATACAGGTCTGGGTAACCTTTTTGACTCTCTCCTCTATAGACCCATCCCACAGGCCCATGCCATAGTGAGCTGGGCTGTTTTCCCTCACTCCCCTCTGTCACCCGCTCATCCCCAATATTGAAGACCTGGGCCATGACTTTGCACATTTCCTGTTTTTTCTGCTGAGACCAGGGCATGGCAATCAGTGCTGTTCCGCTTCTCCTTTGAGCTGTGACGCCCTTTTCCCATGATGTGCCCTTCGTAGGAATGAAAGTGATTCTTGGAGGTGCATTGGCGGGAGGGAGCTTATTGTCTCCCTGCGGTTTGTCTTTCATTTGAATGAAGATCCTGTCTGTGTGATTTTCACGCTTCAGGCAGCATTTTCGTAGCCACGCCTCATTTGCATTCTCCTGCCAGCCTCCTGAGTGCGCATTGGAAATGGTTGTTGTGTGTTCACAGTCCAGTGGTTAATCAAGGGTGATTTGTCTCAGGCCTTTCTCTCTGCCCTGTTCTGACTTCCAGCCCTTGATTGTGGAGCTGCAGCTGGAAGCAGGTGGGGGTGACCCCACAGTGCAGATTTGGTCAAATTGTTTTTGTTATTTAGGTGTTGGCCGTTCGGAGTCAGGACGGGGAGCAAGAGGCTGAGTGAGGAGGGGGAAAGGTTTCCACTCTACCCACTCTCCGCTGCAGCTCAGGATCCCAGGTTAGGGATCCCCCGGCCCCAGACGCCCGCCCCCCCATCGCAGCCACAGGCACCCCCCCCCCCCCCACCCCCCGCCCACCCCCTCCACTCCCCTTCCCTCCGCGGCCCCCGCCATCTACCACTACATGTACCCTTTGTGCCGCTCCCCCCCCTACCCCCCCACCCCTGCTGCCCCCGGCCCAGCCCGCCAAGCCCCCCCCCCCAAACTCCACCCCCCCCCCTACCGCGGCAGGAGAGAGGAAAGGGAGGCCTTACAAATTTGCTCTCGCCTGTCTAAAGGAAGAAAGGCGCTTGGGTAGAAAACACATCTTGGGTTGACTCCTGCCTATGCACCCTAGCTCCATAGCCTCAGCAGCTGTTAGCTTCTCCAAGTCCACTTCATCATGATAAAAGTGATGGGGACAAATATCTTCACACCTGGCGGTGTGCACCAGACTGAGTTGAATGATAATCAGTGAGATGGCCACAGTGTCTGGTGGAGCGCCTGGCACATGCTATACATTTGTGCCCCTCATCCTTCCTGTTAGAGATTGATGTTTCCGATGTTTCCATCGACAAGGGAAGGGGCATCAATGCTATAAGTTTTTTCATATAGAATAGGAAAGAGTTCTTAAACCTTATTATGTAAAAGAAACATCAGGAGTTTGTTTAAAATATATGTTCCTGGGCTCAGCCCCAAAGGGTATGATTGATATGTGTACCAGCCACCCTGTTGATTCTCTACCAGACCTCATTTTGAAAAGTTTGGATAATGAGCCAGAGCTAAAGAGCCATTTAGCCTATCAGTGGTCGGCAAACTATTAGTAACAGAGCCAAATATCAACATACACGATTGAATTTCGTTTGAGAGCCAATTTTTTTAAACTTAAAATATATAGGTAGGTACTTTGTATAACTTAATTAGGGTAAAACTCATAACCTGGCTTTGCTAAAAACTCAAAGGGGACAAAAAAAGCAGCATGTGGCTTGCGAGCCGCAATTTGCCGACCACTAGCCCCTAGGTGTTTGTCCAGTGGATTTGAGTTCTGCTCCAGAAGTACTGCGTTGGGTTCTCCATGGGAGGGCCTATGATTTTACCAAGCTGCCCGCTACTTCAGGATACAGCAAGTATGGGTAACACTGGGCTAAGGGATCCAGTAATACCAACACCCTATGGTGGTATTTAGTGCAAGAAGTTTAAGCTCAGCTGGGGACATTGTTTAAAAAGGCTGGGACAGTTTGCCCACAAAGAGTACAGCTCATCAAGATGAACGCTGTCTTCCTGAAAGGGCATGGACAGCTAGCGCGACTGTGGGTTGCTCGGCCTGGCTAGGTTGCAAAAACATGGAAAAACCATCCATGTGTCCTTGTCTGTTAGAACAAGGCTCGTTCGGACGGATAAAAAACTTTGAGTCTCCAAGCTCTGAAATCACTTGGCCCCTAGTGTTCAGCACAAGTTAAATTAGGCAGAGCTCAATTTTTGTTAGCAGGGTGCCCCCAATGTATGGTGTTAGCATTTCTTTTTCAGTGTTCACTATATTATGTGAGTGTTATGCCTTTTCTGTATTTAATCCATGTTGCCAATTAACTCTGTGGTATTTTTTGTTCAGAGAAAAATATAGCATATGTTGGTCCATGAGACTCTGCCATAAGAACTTTATTTAAGGTTTGTTACCCAAGTCCAACATCACTGCATACCTGGTGGAGCTTCCGGATTGCAAGAGGAAAATAGTAAAAACCTATATGAAAACAGGGAAGGGGGGAAATGGATTCTTTTGTTGTTGCTTTTGTTTTCTTTTGCCTTTTTTCCCCTTAACACGTTAAGCGGCCATGTCAATCACGGTGATGACACTATACTTTCTGTCTGGAAGACAAAAACTGGTGGGCGCTTAAAGTGTTTAAAGCAAATTTCCACTCTAGACCAGATGAAAGTAATTGGCTGGGGTTGGGATGCAGAACTTGGCATTTATAGTAAATCCTTATGTTAAACCTTATGCCATGTGCCGTTGAATACATATTACTCTCTTTGCATGGTCTCTTAACTCAGCAACATTGGCATTTTGGACTCCGTGGAAAATTCTTGTTGTGGGGGGCTGTCCTGAGACTGTAGGATGTTTAGCGCATTCCCTGGCCTCTACCCACTAATGCCAGTAGCACCCCCCTCCTATTGTGACAAATTAAAATTATCTCCAGACAGTGCCAGTGCCCCTGTTGGCCTCTGGGAAGGTTGGGGGGAGGAGACACAAAATTATCCCTGCTAAGCACCAATCTCTGACTGGTGCCATGAGTCCAGCCCATTTCAATGCCAGTTGCATGGGTCACAGGGTCACTAAAAGCTAAGATCGTTAACTGTCTTCACAGGAGGTATTAATGCAAATGTAAGTGACTTCGGACTTGTGGAATAATCATCTGGCTTTCTGACTTTGTTTTGTTTTTTTAAAATAATTATAAGAGGTCTGAAAGGTGGATGGCATTAACGACTCCCCACATGCGACGGGCACTCTGATCATCCACACGGAGGCCACACCTGTTCCTTCTCTGTCAACACGTCAGCTGCACCCACGCTGGGGGCCTCTTGAGCTGCTGAGCCAGTGGGATGTGTAACCTCTTTTCTCTGAGAAGGTACTGGAGTTTTGTTCTGTTTAGTGTGTGAAATATGCTTCTGTATAGCAAACGCATATGTGAAAAGAGTTACAGACGAGGTCCCACTGTGGGCAAGACCAATGTACTGGCATCTGTGTGGACCACAGTGTGGTTGGTGAACACTGCTAAGCCTGTTCCGTCAGGTGGAGAAGGGATGTATACGTCTAGGGTCCCTCCAGAGGTGATCCTGGGACTTTGCCAACCTTCGGAGAGTCAGTTGACCTGGGAGGCACCTTGTGTTTCTTATTGCAGGGAGAATGGGCCTCCCGGGTCTTATTTCAGAGGTCAGAGGAAGACAAGGAGAATACTGTCCAGGGTGAATGACTGGGCATTGTAAGAAGGGGGGTTGGGGTGTATGCTTAAGAGGATTTGTGTGAGTAGGCCTCCTGTTTGAGGTGGTTTTCCTGTGCCAGGCTGAGGGCCTGGAGCCTCCGGGGGGGGGGAGTTTAAGTAGAGGCATTTGAGTGGGTTGGAAAGAACAAGGGCAATTACCTAAGGGCTCGTCCACCAACCCTCCATGCGATCCAGGCGGAAGCCCTACCCTGTTGGCCTTGGCTTCGTTGCTGTGGAAGTGTTGGTGTGCTGAGCATTGGACGTCTCCCAAGGCACTTTCAGCTCAAAGAGGTCACCCACCGAGCTCTGAGGCCTGAAAGCCTGTGTTCAGGATTGAAGTTGTTTTGGTTTATTACTTGGTCCGGCATGCAAAATCATTTATCTAATATTAGTTATAATCATTTTTGTTGTGAATGAATTCGCCCCTAACTTCCTGAGACCGGATTTTTTTCGATGTGAGGAGGCCTATAGTCACCGTGCACTTCTGACGGAGAATCAGATAAAAGAACAAAGAGTGGGACAAAAAGGAGGGGACAGAAAGGGCATGACACTTGTAGGCCAGGAGTGATGAAGAAACTTCTCTGCCCAAGTCTTGCCATAAGGCGAGTTCCTGAGTTCTTTTAGCCACCAGTCTGTCTTTACTCTTGACGAAGCCAACAGCACTTACCATTTCAACCACACTTCTTCTTGGGAAAAAAACTCTAGAAAATATTTCTTTATTTGAATAATTGGTGAGGATCCTCATTTTCCTCCGGGGCCTCCTGGCTCTGTTGACACCTCCCACCTTTCCTACCCCCGCCTGCACCCCGCCTCCTCCCTTTACCACCCAGGCGCCCCCCTCCCCCGCCCCCCCCCCCCCACCCGTCCTCATTGCTCCTCCCCCCCGCAGGCCCCACCCCCCCCCCGCCCCCCCACCCCCCCAGCTGGGAGGTCACAAAAGGGCACTCTTGAGAGGTTACCAAATATTACCACACTCAAGTGGAAACGATTAGAGGTGAGCTGGGCCACTAAACATGAATTTTTTATTTACCATTTTCAAGTATTCATGGTGATCAAGGTATTTCCTAGTGGCCCATTAAGGGAAAATAAAAGATTGCCTTTTTCAGGGGAGTCTCGAATTTTATTTTCTCCCATGAAAAGCAATTTTTATTATTCTGAGGGGAGGAAAACATTAAGGGGGGTGGGAGGGTTCAATAAAAGGCCAATGGAGAGATTGCATTACACAGGTGTAGGAGGGTTCTATAACCTCTGGCCCATCGGTTTCGTTTCGAATTGGCCAGCGCCTTTTGCAGTGCTTTTCTGTGGGAAATGGCAGAGGTTCCCTCCAGAATGTTCCTTTCTGGGGGATTTATGAGTTTTTAGGGCCTGGGTTCACTTAAATTTTATTTTTCCAAAAAACCTTTGGGGGGGCCCCCACGCACCAGGGGGGTTTTTCCAGGGCCCCCTGTGTTTGCCCCAACCTTGCGGCCAGGGTGCCCCTGGCTACAACCTTGGCGAGTTTTCCCCCACCAAGGGGGGCCGTTTTCAAGGTAATTGAGGGGGGGGGATGAAGGTCAGCAGTAAAAGAAACTGAGGTAGGACCCCAGTTTTCAAAACCCCAAGTTCCTTTTCAACTTAATTTTGGCCCACAAAAACGCCTTTTGTTTTCTTCCCTTGGACAACCTTATTTAGGTAAGGGGAGCACTTCTTTTAGGAATTGTCCGGCCTCCTTTGATAATGGGTTTTGTTTTCTTATGGAGGTAGCTTGTTAAGCCTTCATGTGGAATGTGGGGGTGTTTTAAAACCCCAGTGATAAAATCTGCCATGTGCCCCCAAAACCAGAAACCCCACTTTCAACAACGCCCCATTGATATTTTTGTATTTTAATTAAAAAAAATAAAATATTTGCAAATGAATATTATTAAAAAATTTAAATTTATATTACTTCACCAATTCGGTGTTTCTTGGGAATCTTTTTCAGGCTGGAAATATTCTCATGAAAAAATGATTTTAATGTGGTCAGGGGCTGCCATTTAGGGAAAAACGTGTTGTGTTTTTTTTTTATTGGGACACGTGGTATGGTGGGGGGATTAAAAAGTTTCATGGCAGGCTTGGCGTTTAACAGGAATGGTTATTGGGTCTTGTACAATGGGTTGGAAATCTTTTTGGAGGTCCACGGGGTGGAGGGGGAAGATGCCGGGGGCCCTGAGGTGGGGTTTTATTTCTTCTTTCTTTTGAGCAAGGGGAGTAAGTGAAGGGATGCAAGGGGGCTTGTGGGGCATGGGCCACATTCAGGTTTTTTCGGGAGGGTTTTTTCTTGCCCACAGGGGAACCTTGCATAAGGAAAGTTTAGTGAAAAGGGAAAAACGTATGGGGAAACAATAAGTGAATTTAAAGAAGGGGGTTTTTATTTTTAAAATTCTGGAAAAAGGGTTTTATAAAGGGGGGACCTTTCTAATGGTTTAACCACCTAAAAATAGGGAGTTGGCCACCATTTTCATTTTCTTTTTTTTTTTTTTTTGCCATAGGGTTTTTTTTCAAGCTTGGAGGGGGACCTGAGGAGGGGTTGAGCCACCCCCCAGGGGGGCCTAAGGCCCCATCTATTCCCGGGGCAGCGCATCCTTAAAGTGGGGGGCCCTGGTGTGCTGCTTTGGGTTTGGAGGGGAACCACCTTAGTGTTTTTTGGGGGTACCGGCTGGGAGGGGGCATCTTGGGGGGAACACTTTACGGAAGGAGTAATGGCCCCCCTGGGGAAAAACAGGTTTTTGGGTTTATTCCTGAGCAGGGACTTAAAATACGGCTGCAGGTACGCAAGGGGGTCCTTTGCCCCACGGCACCGACGAGGCACGGAACCACATTAGGGAGGAAGGGGGGGACGGGGAAATCTTTGCATTTTTTGGCGCTCGAGAAAATACTTTACCCTCCAGGAAGCATGGCGTTTCTGTCCAGGTGGGAGCTGGGAAACAAGAATGGCTTGGTGGAGGATTGTCCCCCTCGGAGGAGCCTTGATGGTCCACCAGCAAGTGGGGGCGGGGAGAGTAGAGCATTCCCCCACAGGGTGGGCCCAGGGACCCCACCCTTGGGGGAACTGTCATAGGGTTCATTGGGTGGGCTTTCGGGGGGGCTAGGACTTCAGTCCTGAGGGAGGTGCCAAATGGGGGGGCAACAGTGGGGGGCTTGGTTGTCTGACCTGGGACATTAAGGGCTTCAAATTCCTGGGACCTTGGGTAAGTAAACACTCGTGGGACCCCCTCCGAAACCTTGGTCTTGCTGGTGGGGAATTAGGTTAAGGGACCTTTGCTACCCATCCAGTTTTCCTCCCCAACTAACCCTCCAACACAGGGGTGTCTGTGAGGAAGGGGAGGGATGGTTTAGTTTGGTATTATTTGGCACTATGGAGGAAAAACTGAGACTTCAGGGTAAAAAATGGGGGGGTGACTTTGCTCGGGTTTTTTCCCTAGGGGCCAGGGAACGCAGCAGAAGCCAGGGGAAATCCCCAGTTGCCAGTTTTCTTGCTGGATTGCTTGCCAAGCGTATTTGGGGGCACTAGGTCCCACTCTATTCCTTATGTTGCCCTCTTTACTCCCACTTAAGGATACCCTTTCGCTTTAGGGGGGGGCCGGGGGGAACCAGTTGGGGGGGCCCAGGAGTGGTTCTTCCCCAGAGTTCAGAGGGCTGGGTGTTTGGGGAGGATGGGGGTGGTGGGGGGGGGACCCCTGCTTCCTTGTGGGCGGGGGGAGGAGGGCGGCCTTCAAATTTCCCCCAAGTGTTCCCAAGAGCCTTTCTTCTTGTAACGAGCGATGCAGGATAAGATTCTTTTCAGCAGTGACAGTCTTGCGGATTGAAAATCCCTTAACTCCTGCCTCCTCCGGTGTGTGTTTTAAACTGAGTATTGTTGTTGTTTTCCCGTATACAGCAGTCATTAAAGAGAATTTACGAGGAAGCTTCTATATTGTGTGCTGCCGAGAACGTGGGGCCTTTTGTAAATGGGTCACGGCACCTGTCACCTGGGAGTTCCAAATGTACTGCATGCATGTGACGCATTGCACACAAATTCCGAGCTGCGCCCCATCGAGACCTCTCAGGTTTTGGTTAGAGAGGACCCCCCACGTCAGCTTAGCCGCACACCCCCCAGGACTTGGGGAATTGCTGATTGTCAGCCCAGTCGAATTCCCTCAGTGTCAACGTATCCCGCGGGTCCCAGAGTGGATCTGGACTCACATCCTAGAAGCAGAATCATGGCTCCCCAAGTGTATCTGGTGCATAGCCCGCCCACTCCTCCGCCTCTGACCAGCCCCAACATTCACACACAACCATTTCTCAGACTCTCCCATCTCAATGAGACAAAACTCTTATTGGAAAAAGAAACAAGAGCGATGAAGACAAAACGAGAATTTCCAGAGGTATTCTGGCTTGCTTTATGGCACCTCAATGTGGGTGTCTCCCACACATTATGAGGCCCCTGGCTCCCACTTTTTCAGTCTCTGAGCTCCGTTCCCACACGCACTGGTCTTTTCTTTGGCAGCCCGTGCCCTCTTGAGGCTGAGGATGGCTGTTGGCAGTTCCAGGCTCAGAGCCTCTCACATTCGTACATTAAAATGCCTTCAGTTGTCCTGGCAAAGGTCTCATTGCATTTCAATTTCTTGAATTACATCCTGTGCCCAGCCATAAAGCGTCGCAGGTGGCCCAGGAAAATGCCATGCATCGGTTGGCTCTGGATCTGGGTCACATGCTCACATCCTGTACTGGGGTACAGTTTGGCCCAAACCCAAGAACCTAAATGTCTAGGGAGAGGTTCTGCAAAGGAAAGAGGGAAATGGAGCTGATGGCTTGAATGGAAACTGGTCACTGCACTTGCTGTTTTCTTCGCTGCAGCTCTCGTTGGTCCCTGGTCACTACTGTGGCCTACTCTGGGGTTGTGTGTGCCACTGGAGGAGGGTCTGTGTGCCATCAGACCATTAGTCGAAACATAGTATTAGTTGTGCCCTGGCTGCGTAAATGCTCGGGAGAGAGAAGACTTGGGTCAGAGGCCTTCCCACAGCCCCGGCATCTGAGGCTCTGAGTGGGATGGAGGGTTAGACAGTAAACCAGACCTGCAGCCCATTCCTGTGACAGCCAACCCCGGCACATCATGGAGAAAATGCTAACAAGCTGAGTATTCACCCTCCGGTTTCCTACTACTGGTCAGGTCAAGGAAAACCTGCTGTTTGCCTCATATAGGAACCTCTTTCAAAACCCGCAAACAGAAGGAAATGGCCTCCCCTGACCCCTGGTTCCTGCCACCGTCTTATCACATGATGGAGAGAACTCCTGTGTTACACGCAGCAAGTATTTATTTTATCGTTTTAGAAAATTCTGTATCATCAAAGTACCTAGATATATCCAGTGTGGCTGTGTTAATTCTGAAGATGGAAAAGCATTAATTGGGGCCAGTAATCCTATCCTCAGTTACTGTAGGACTGTGCACTCCCAAGAAGATGAAGAGCCCTTCTTCCAGGGAAAAATGGGTAAAGCAATGCCTCTCCTGGGCTGGGAATGGGCACCGCAGGGCCCGTGGCAGCCAATGCCACTCCAGCTTCTCCGTGCCCCCCTGCACTGAATTGAAATCATATGGATTGAATTTGTGCCACAGTAAAAACAGGGAGCAGGTGAATGGTGTGTAAAATATGGCTTAATTGACAAATTGCTTTCCTTGTCTGAACCCCCGCAGTGGACCCACTGAGGATAGGGGTGTGCCCACTTGAACAGGGAGGCCTTAGCTCTTTCATGCCCCCCGAGTTTCAGCATCAACCGGGGAGTTAGGGATCAGCTTAGTCCACTGGGGCCAAAGGGTTGTGCTTTCAAACCACTGCTACGACATTCCAGGTTATGTGCCCCCGGCCAGTGACTTTCAGACTATGAAATACATCTACACTACCAGAATACATTTTCAATTCTTAAAAGTTGAATCAGGACATTGCGTGATCAAATTTGGAGCACACAGA
Organism: Ia io; assembly: GCA_025583905.1. Lineage (NCBI taxonomy): Eukaryota > Metazoa > Chordata > Mammalia > Chiroptera > Vespertilionidae > Ia > Ia io. The sequence continues at coordinate 11,292 of JAJQQW010001453.1, read as the reverse complement.
GATGAAAGGCGAACATTAAATACACCCACAATCATCTAGTACATTTCTCTCTTGTCCTCTGATTGCCTGATGTGGGCCAGTATGTTGTATTTAGTAAAATTAGGAGCATGTGACTTGATATCTTGGCATTCTGTTTTGTGTGTTTGTTTTTTTCTCATACTATGTTCCCATAATCATTAACTACTCAGTGAAAACACTTTATTGCTGTATAATTCACATCATAACATTAGCCCATTTTAATATTTTGTTAAAAATTTAGAATTGAGCAGCTACCACCACAATCATTTTGATAACATTTCCTTCACCCCTTCCACCCCCACATCCACGCACATTCTCTGTCTCAATAAGGAATACCTTTATGGACGACATCCATATAAATGAGTCATCCCACATCCGTCTTTTTGCATCTGGCTTTCCCCCTGAGCTTCCATGATGGTACCGACTGTCACTGAGAGGGGTTATCCTTTGGAGGCAGCACTGAAGTGACCGCTGGCATTGCACCGGAGTTGGTTTGAGCGGTCCCCTCACCTTGCATGTTCTGTGGGCGTCCGTCTCTCTACCAGAGAAGGCAGATAGAACAGTGTCCTATCTTGAGGATGGGGGATTCCTGCCTAAGGGGCCAGGAGGCAGCGATTACAATGTTAACACAGTTTGTAGGGGAGAAAATGAGGTGTCTGATTCAGCATCTCTTGACCTCAACAGGGCACCTCATATTAGGGCCAGGGAATATGCTATCATTCTGAACCAAAGATTATGGACTGACAGCTACTGATTTTGCCAAAGTTTATCTTGAAAACAAATGGGGCCAGAAAAACATTGTCCCCAGCTTGAGAGAATGGGTGGTGACCGACAAGGAGCACAGGACCTACCAAGTTCTGTGACAAAATCCTCCCATGCGCCGGAATTTTAACAATTTTTGCCCTTTCTTCTTTTGCTCCTCCACTGATTGGAGAGAGACCTTCTAAACCATTCCCTTATCTTACACGGAGCTTAAAGGAATCCCCCCAAGTCTTGCTGTGCACGTGTTACAGCTGCTGCCCTTCAGACAAGTGGAAGTAAGGTGTTTTTTTTTTCCGGCTGGAACCTTTGTTCCCTGCTTTTCCACAGAGGAAGCATACTAAACGTCACCTTCTACCAATTATCTCAGCAGAAAAAGAAAGTTGTTTGGATATACATACAGATTATCAATTTGATATCCAAGTTATGTTATCTATATTGTTTTGGAGGCAGTCTCTGGTCCCCAGAATCCGCAACTGCTCTTGTGTGAGGACAAATACATTTAGTTGTACCTCACAGTTTGTCGAGGCATGTAGACACGGTAGGGTGGGAACAAGGTGGGGCTCCCTTGGAGCAGAGGCCTCCGAGAGTGAGGCCCCTGTATGCATCTTTTTAGACTCCCCAATTCGGAAAACATAAGCATTCCCTACTTCACCTTAATCGTGATGCTTTTGCAATGTGATGTTTATATATCTCCCAGTCCGGTTGGTTGTTACTTTTATTTTATTAACTGAATAGTAGATGGCTGTTTGGATTTCCTCACAAACAGATGCCTCAATTGTGAGAAATATCACGACTTGCACTTAGTTTGCGTGGAAACCTGTGCATTACTGATGCAAGCTTGCATGTGCTGGCTTTCCCCAAGAAGCACAGGCCTCGCATTGACGCGACCAAGGTTACTGTTTATTTGTTTCCAGGAACTGCGGATCGCCTGGCATACTGCACGAACCTGCCAGTACCGAGGTTTGAGCATTGTATTCGTGACGGATCTCTGCCTACTCTTTCTCTTTGCCCACAGATAAGGTTTTCACCTCACATGTAATTGAGATCCTTTGTTTAACCAGCGCCTCGGGTGACCACTTGATGCTGTAGCAGGGGGCTCACACAGCCGCTGGCCCTGCTGACCTCTGCGAGTCCATGCTGCTTTTAGAGCCCCGCTGAGGTCCCGGACGCCCTGGAAACCTCTTCTGCAACCTCTTGCACGTTCACACCCACATGTTTTATGTTGTGTTCGTTATTTTGTGATGCTCACTTTGCACTTACTTTACTCTGCTTGGACCATGATTTAAATGTTTGTCTTAGTATTTGCACACCAGTTAAATGTTTTACAAAAGCAAGCCACCTTCTATTTGTATGACAGTTTCCTTCTAGTTCGGGAATACTCTATGTGGTCAACTTAGCTCCAAACAGAGCACAGACCTTACTCTCTGCACAGGTCACATCAACCACCTACCCCGTCCCACCCACCAGCCCTCTGTGGCTTGAGAAGGACCTTGGGGTTTGGCTGGCCAGTTGCTGCATAAACAGCAAATGGATAGGTCTTATGAGATAACCAGTGTTCTCTCAGACATCCAGGGGGATCTTTCTGAGTGCTGGTGGGTGTCCGTGGCAACTCTGCTGGGTGCAGAGGTGAGTGAAAGTCAAAGTCCTCAGCAGGAGATGATGGGCCACACATGGACCTCTGCATAGAGTTATAACTGGTGGTCTGCTGCGAGGGACTGAGGACCGGACATGGGAGGAAATGGGGCTGCCCATGGGAGGCCTCTCAGGTGAGGGAGCCTGTAACCTGGTCAGAAGACCATAGGCCAGTCCTGGGGAGAGAGGAAGGAGTGTTGCTGAAGAGAGATGGAGAGGGGAAAAGGAAAGACATCTGTAAAGATGGAGGACGCCTGTGGGCCGAGAGAGGGGTCTAGGAGGGGAGAGCCCCAGGGCTGAAAGGCAGTGCTCAGCAGTTTCCATAACCAGCAACGGGGGATACTGCCTGTTAATGTTGGAGTAATGTGATCAGAGTAGTCCAACACTCTTGAATAAAAAACAGCCCTGTATCAACAAGGAAGGTGAATGGGAGGAGCTCAAAAGGGCGTCTAGGGCTTAATGTGGGGTTTAGTCTGACCGGTTACATGGCCAGAAGCGGCTCTTTGAAGCCAACGGTCACTTCCGAGGGGCCTGTGGTCTGTGGGTGCTGTGTGCCCCGAGAATGAGCTGGAACCTCTTGGCCAGGGGTACCCGGTAGGTCCTCCATAGGCAGGAATTTCAGATCCTGAGGCTGGAATGACATCCTTTGGTTCTCCATGTTCAACTTCCTCATCTGAGGATTACCATGATGGGAAAGCAGTTCTTCTTCCGTGCCCCGTAGCCACAGCCTTCGCCCTCACCTCCGAGGAACTGATCAGGGCCTCGCAATCCTCAACATGTTGGAGTGAAGTAGACTGACCAAGCTATGGGGATCCTCTTTGGACCCTTTGGAACCATAGTGGATGTCTAGGTGAAGACCAGAGCTTGCCCTCTGACCGATTAGGAATCCTGACACTACCACCATTATGCTGGATTATTGACTTTGGACCAGTCCTTGAATCTCTAGCCCTTCACTGATAAAATAAAAGCACGGAAGTCACCTGTCAGAGAGGAGCCAGGTGAATTCAGTGTATAATGTGCATAGTTCTTGTCAACGTTTCCTCATGTAATGGGTTGCTCAGTACATGTAAATGATGGCCATGTGTAATGTGCGAATTTGTACTTGGCAGAGACAACCTCCTTATATGAAGGCTGTAATTGTCCAGGTTGAATGTTGGGCTGGGCAACCTCTGCAAAGATTTACAGACCCTTCCTCCAACACATTGAGGGGTCTGGTGGAGTTCACTGGTAGTTCAGTGAGCCTCACAAGGCCTTACCTCCATCTCTGGGTGCTCCATGTGGCCCGTGCCTTGCATGCTGCAGATTCAGTCACTCATTTGTGCCATGTTGAAGTGGTTGCAATAGATGAATGCTTCTATAAGAACTTAAAATAGGCACAATACCCAAGTATCCAGCCCATGCATTTCACATTACATTTTTTTATTTCTGCTTCTCGCTTCCCATGTGAAATGTCACATTATCTGAGGGAAGGTTTGGAGCAGTTCATGTCCTTGAATCTGAGAGTAGATTTGAGTCCTTTTAAAAAAGAAGTGTCAATGTATTTTAAGGAGTGAGTTCACGGGCTTTCATCCAATCTGACCACAGAGGCAGTGCCCAATTTGCGTTTTGGTTGAACCTGCTGAAGGCGCTGGAACCCAGGAGTAATGTGGGACAGGATGATCTGCCCTCATCATAAAGTTACCCACAACTGGAGAAATTGCAATTTGCAGTTTCCATTCTCCCACATTGTCACCCTGTGAACTCCGACACAACCATCCAGCCAAACGTACCGGAGCAGAGATAGGGGCAGGGAGGTGGGCAGGAACATAATATATTATGATATGGGCCATAGGTATATACTCCCGGCTCCTGCACTATTGGCAGCATCAACGTGATGAAATAGCTAAATTTTCGAAGCAGCAGCCTGGCGGAGCCTTCGCCAAGCGGGTGATGCCTCAGGAGTCCCTGCTTTCCATGCAACACACATAAGGCTGACCCCGGCTCATCCCCATGGCAGATTCACCCTCACCGAGCCTCTCCTATAAACAGAGAATGGGAGCTGCACAAGAAGTTTCTGACCCAACAATGATTTGCCCTCCTACCACTTGTTTCAGGTTTCAGCTCTTCCCCAATTCGGCGTGAGTCGAGGAAGAAAGAGAGAGCTGTGGTGGAACACTCGGGATGAGCCATGTGTGAGGACCTTACAACAGCACTGTGGGGTGTTGTTTAGGGCTCAGAGGGATGCGCAGTGTTAGAGAGCCAGGAAGCACTCCTTTGTGGAAGGTGCTGCAGGCCAGGCGAGCAACCCTGCTGCCCTGTGAACCCCCTGTGCCCCCCCAGGTACCCCACTTCAAGTCAGTTCCCCTTTTATTTTTTAAAGAAGCACTATCTTCAGGTCACCCATTTCCCTAAGTTAGTTTTAAAAACTGACTGATTGATGTCCTAATGTCTAAGACAACGCATAAAAGGGTGCACTGTTAGTGAGGGCTTTGAGCTGGGGCGACCCTGAAGCTGTATTAGTCAGGGTCTCCCAGAGAACATGGCCAATAGGATGAGATAGCTATATTCCTCTATCCATAAATAAGGAATTGGCTCAGGAAAATTGTGGCAAGCTGAGAAGTCCCAGGATCTGCAGTTGGCAAGCGGAGACCCAGGAGAGCTGATGCTGCAATCCAGTACTGAGTCTGAGACCTCACCCTCCCCCTAGGTGTGAGTCCTGTCCCAAGAGCTGGCAGGCTTGAGATCCAAGGAGATCCCATTTATGCAAAGGCAATAGAAGACCCATATCCCAGCCACAAGTACTGGGCTTAAGGAATTCTTCTTATTTAGCCTTTTTGTTCTATTCAGATCTTCAACTGATTGGATGAGACCCACCCTCCTTAGGGAGGAGTAAATCTGTTTAACCTCAGTCTACTGCATCAGAGTTCATTTTATCCAGATTACCCTCACAGACATAACCCAAATGGCTGAAACCCCATGCCAGTCCAAGCTGATACATAAAGTAAAATTAAACCATTATAGCATCCAAAGGTTTGGTCTGTGGGCAGCCTGCCAACAAAGAGAGGATATTAGTGTACTTTTATAAAGTAATCTCCCAAATTCCCCAAATACTTTCAAGTAACAAAGTAATTTTTTGAAAGTCCTTGGCATTGGAGGTGATATTAGTTTATAGGTAGTGATGCAGAAGGCTTTGGGTTAGTGGTTGTACTAATGGCTCGGGTTCCTGCCACATACCATTATGTGATCCTGGCAATTCTTTTAGCTTCTCTAAACTTCATTTATCTCAGCTGGAAGTGGCACATGATAAAATCACCTGCTCCTTGGTTCTTAGGAGTAAATAAAGTAACACCTGGGAGAGCCGCCGTGCCAAGGCCCGTGCATGCCGGCTGTTTGTCCCAGCATGTGTATCTCAACTGAGTGATGTGGGTAAGGACCAGAGTCAGTATTTATGAATGAACACTGAGTACCTGTGTGGTGTCAAATGCATTTCTTTGCGATACTCCCCTTGTGTCTGAGCTGGTTAGGAACTAGGTTCCGGTCTTAGTACAAGATCAGATCACTTCTGTGCCCTAAGACCACATGGATCAGGTTTGCTCTTCTGAGATTTGTGTTGGTCATTTTCATGAGATGAGGGGTGGGAGATCGATTATTCTTTTTTTGTGCGGAGAGATGGAATAGGTCATCCTTGGGATTGCCTCATCGCTTGGCCCCACCGCCACCAGAGTTCTACCAGGCCCTATCCTCATCTTGCTATGGCCTATCATTAAGGAGTGCAGAGGAGCCATTCCTCTCTGGTTTTTTGGTCAGTGGATACAGCATCGGCCCTCTGCGGACTCAAGCGTCCAGGTTCCGGTTCCGGTTTTGGATGGCATGTACCTGGGTTGCAGGCAACATGCCCCATGTAGGGAGGAGCAGGAGGCAGCTGATAGATTGTTTCTCTCTCATCGATGTTTCTAACTCCTCTACTCTCCCTTCCTCTCTGGTTAAAAAAAAAAAAAAAAAAAAAAAAAACCTAATAAAATATATTGAAAAAAAAAATTAAAAAAAAAAAAAAAAAAAAAAAAATTAAAAAAAAAAAAAAAAGCGTGCAGAGGTGAGGGGGGAAGGGGGGGGAATAAAAATATATAAATTATTAACAAGGGGGAAATATATTGGGGTTAGAAGCATAGGGACTTGTGGAGATGACCGTTGGGCCCTCCTAGGGATCGAGGGATCGACGGTTATTTTTCCCTACTTGATGGAACACCCATCTATTAGCAAACATTTTGCCCTCCCTGCTGGGCTCTGTTTACAGATTCGAAATAATTTTCATATTCACTGGGTCACTTCAGTCTTGTTCAACAATGGTTTTCTCCAGATTGTTGCCTGAAAAAAATAGAGGAGGTCTAGGCTTTATTCAGTTGGATAATCAGGACAGCAGGGAGAAAAAGGCTTTTGATGAGTGCTGTGCGGGTTCCACCCTTAAATAGTGGCTTCATGGATCGGACAGGATCAATGGATGGTGTCAATTCCAAGAGAGTTGTGTCTTTTAGAATCGGTGGAGTTGCTCATGCAGGAGGCTTTTCTTGCATGCCTCTTTTTCTCTTGCCAAGGCAATTTGCTCCTGTTTCATCACCTCGAGAATCTTGATACGTATTGCCCCATAGTAAGGGAACAAGGGACCACGATAGAAAAGGCCTCGTGGAGGCTGTTTTTTTTTTTCTTGTTTTTGGCTTCCCAGCAGCTATGTGCTAGTGGAGCATATTGATGTTGCTAATATGTGGCCAAGGACTTGTCTCCTCTGATATTTTAGTTCATTTTTTTTTTTTTTTTTTTTTTTTTTTTTTTTTTTTTTTCTTCCAAGCACCTGCAGGAACCTGTAATTTTATTAGTTTTCCACCTTGCAGATGTGGAACAAGTTAGGCACAGAATAGTTCTTGATATACCAAAGTTATACCATCTTCTGGGGCGGAGGGAAAATTAAGTGATTGTGTTTGGAGAATATTACTGGCCTATGGGATTTTAGGAAACCTCCGTGCATGGGAACACATTTAATTAAGTTGAGGGAAGTGGCTTACCGTTCTTCCGTTCTTGCGTCCGTTTTTCCTTCCTCTTTTCCTGGGAGGATTTGAGAAACAGGTTTTGCAATGTTGTGGTTATTTGGTTCTCAATTCCTACAATGGCAAAATGGGTATAGTTGTGTTGGCTTTTGTCAGTGTCATTTCTGCTGGGGGGGTATTTACTTCATTATGTTATATTATGATTTATTTTCTTATTACTCTTGGGTTTGTTAAGATTGATAAAAAATCTATAATTATTATATTAAGAAAAAAAAAGGTATTACTAGATAGTTTTTTTTCTTTTGTAACAGATTTTGACCTAATTAAGTAGTTTGCATTCTTGGGATAACCAACCATAATAATTACAGCTGGACACTTTACTAAGCACTTACTCGTTGGGCCAGGAGTCATATTAGTGAATTAAACTTATGAAATTTTGTAAATCCACCCTGTACTCGGTTGGCACTCCTGTTGGCCCCTCACTTTACAATGGGGAAGTGGTGGAGTGGGACAGGAAAAATCACCCTGATTTTGGGGGGATTGGTTGTGTTCTTAACCGTTATCAAGGGTAACCCCGTTCCTGCCCACGAACCACGGACAAGCATTAACACCTCGGGGCCTTTTGAAAAGTTTTCTCGGGGGGGGAGGGACTGAGTCATGATGAATAGCAAATGATTGATTTTTTTAGAAGTTGGCAGGTGAGGGTGTATTCCAGGGGTGAGGGGGCTCTTTTTGAAACCACTAACCGCATCCAAAAATTAATGAAGGCTTAAATTAGCATTACGTATTTAAATTGGGATCCCTTTTGAGGGGGGGACTTCCAAGATAAAATTACTTGGTTGATTTTTTACAAATGGGGGCATGGGGAAATAACCCCAACCAATTGGAATGATTGATGAGGACAAATTACTTGTTTAGGGTTAAATCTCTGGGGAATTAAATAATTCTGAGCAAAAGAGGCATGTCCCTTTGGGGGAACAGGTTTTGAAAATTTCTCCTGTTTTTTTAGCTTCCCAAAAAGGGGAGATTTCCCCACCTTTACTTATGATATTGTGGTTGGGCAGGTCTTTAAACAAGATTCTTGGAGCACATTTTTATTATTTTTTGGATACAATTTATTATAAGGGTTGTGTGGTTGGCCTGTTTTTAAATAGGGGGGGGCTCTTTTAATATTTTCTTAACCCACAAGCTTTTCTGACCAGTGACATACTTACTTCAGCTGTCAGATAAATTCCTCGGTGGCATTTGGGAAATTTTTTACTTGGGCTTCTCTTGTTGATAAAAAATCTAGTAGTGAAAGGGAAAAAAAACTGAAAATGACATTTATTTTATTCAAGAAAATTTACATAATTACCCCAGGGGGGACAAAAAAAAACCAGCTCCACTTAGGCGGGAGTGCCTGGTTTCCCTTGTATGGGGATTGGGGGGCTGGCCAAGAAACCTTCTTTCCTGTTGCTCCCATGGGCCTGGGGAGGAGGAGGGGAAAAAGGCCCGGGTCCTGGGATGAAGGGAGGCCCAGGCTTCCCTGGAGTCAGGGGGAATTTACCCCTGAGGCCAATCCTTTGTATGGTTCCTTGGGGTGAAAAATTTTCCCCTTGGGATTTGATTTCTTAAACCCCCTCTAGGGGCCTGCAGCTCTTTTGGCATTTGAAAAAAAAGGGGGGGGGGGTCCCCCAAATTTGCCTCATCTTGGAAAACGTTTGATGCCCCAGGGGCATTAACTGGCAGTTATTGCTTCAGTGGGTTTGGGGGGAGCGGGTTCCCACCCTGATACCAGCGGAGGTTTTCATTTTGGTTTTTGTTTTTTCCCCAGTCAGGGGGGGGCCACCACGGGCCTGGGGGGTGGGTTTGTGGGGATCCAAATCCCCCCCCAGTAAGGGAGGAATGTTTGCAGGTGGGCAAAGTCAGGAATAATAATATTTCTCTTTTTCCCCTTATTTGATGTTTTTTCGGGTTTCTCCTTTTTCTCCCTTCTCCTATTCCCTTCTCTTCTGGAAATTATAATAAATAAATAAAATAAATAATTTAAAATAAATAAACAAATTAAAAATAATTAAATAATTTGCATAGTTTAAAAAAAAAAAAATAAAATTGATGTGAGGCTGGTAAAATATGAAAAAAATCTCGTTTAAAGTTTAAGGATGGGCCCAGTACCTGGTACTGGAATAGCACTGAAGGGAATGCTCCCCTTTATTCCTTTTTTCTCTTCAATCCCCCAAACCATTTTCTGTTCCTTTTTGAGGGGTCCAAATTCTGTTTCCATAAGGGGGGCCCTTGAAAGAAAAAACATAGTTGGTATTTATTTTTTCTTATAGAAAATAGGGACCTATGGAACTCAGTGGGAGCTGCTGATTGAAAAATGTTAGGGAAAAATAGGCATGCCCAGATTGGCTGCTGATAAGGGTCTTTTTGCTTGAAATTGGCACCTGCCCTTTTTAGAGGGGTCAAACTTGTTGGGGAAAAAAAGCCATTTGGGAATAAAATTGGGGGCTTCCAAAGGGCCTTTGCCATTCCTCTCTGTCTTCTGTGTGGGCATATACCAACTTTAAACTCACCACTTGTTTTTCCGAATGGGGGGCTGGGTTTCAACTTTCTATATTTTCAAGCCTTTGGGACCTCAAAAATGTAAATAAAAAACTTGTAAAACCACTCCAATCACTTCTATATATTTCCTTCGGCCCCCGCTTTGGGGGTTTTTCTCCATTAAAGCCCTTAATTTACTCTCCCTGGATCCACATTGGGTTTTACATGTCAACATGTATGAAGTTTGTGTTGGCCATCTTTCCCCCTTTCAACTGTCTTCCAGTTTTCCCCACGAAGGCAGGGTCCTTTGAGTTTGTTTCTTTGCGAGCCCCACATCCCAGTGACTGAGAGCGCTGCTGTTTGTGTCTGGCTACAAGAGTGGGAGGATTTGATTAAATCGTTGTTGGGAATAATGTTAAGTTAAACCTAGGTTTAACTGCCTTTTTTGACAGGTTTCTGGTTTTTTGTGAGGGGGGGGGACACTCCATAAAAGCTGGGGCGGTAAGCTTCTCTGGTAAAAAACACATTTTGCATTATTTGTTTGGAGCAAAAGGTATAGGTGCCTGAAATAGGGGGGAAGGTGTTTTCTTGGGGAACACAAAATTCTGGGGCTTACCCCTGACCAAGGAGGGGGTTTGTTGGGGTTGCTTTTGTTCTTCCTGCGATTCAAAGAACAAAGGGGGACAGTGAACTTCAGGTTGGCTTAGACAATTTTTTCCCATTGGCTTCTTTGGGGGTCTATTGAGGGGAGGAAAAGGTGATAAATAGGTTCTGAGCTGAGGAGTTTCATACAAAGGGAGGGGCTTGTTGGTTTTTTTATATAGCAAAAAATATTACTGGGGAAGAGGGATTAATATATTGGGAGATTGGTAAATATCTACTGAGGTGGTTTGGTAAATAGATTTTTTTAAATCAAAGGGGGGGGGGGGGGGGGGACTATTTTATTTTTTCACTATTTTAAATAATTTAACACCCCACAAAATATTTTTTACTAAATTTTTAAAAAAAATAAGGATTTTCTAATATGTTGCTTACATTAAGGGGCCTAAAAGTTTAATCTTTACCCACCTTTTTTATTCCCCAGCGTGCACCCCCCACCCATGTTATTTCCTTCTGCCCCAAATTTTTGTCAGTTTTTTTTTTACTGGTTATTTTTCAGTTTTTTGCGGTATTTTACATCCCCAAGGGGACATTTTTTGCTTTTGTGTGGCTTTTTCGCATTAACATTTTTACATGTTCCAATAACTTCAGGGGTCTTGAAGTGAAACTGGGTACTATAAAAAACATTTAGCTTTCCTCATGGGGGGTAGTGCTTTGGACCCCAACTTTTTCATGGCTA
>JAJQQW010000371.1:17500-22500 GCA_025583905.1 Ia io | reverse complement strand
GGGGGGGGGGGGGGGGGGGGGGGGGGGGGGGGGGGGGGGGGGGGGGGGGGGGGGGGGGGGGGGGGGGGGGGGGGGGGGGGGGGGGGGGGGGGGGGGGGGGGGGGGGGGGGGGGGGGGGGGGGGGGGGGGGGGGGGGGGGGGGGGGGGGGGGGGGGGGGGGGGGGGGGGGGGGGGGGGGGGGGGGGGGGGGGGGGGGGGGGGGGGGGGGGGGGGGGGGGGGGGTGGGGGGGGGGGGGGGGGGGGGGTTGGGGGGGGGGGGGGGGGGGGGGGGGGGGGGGGGGGGGGGGGGGGGGGGGGGGGGGGGGGGGGGGGGGGGGGGGGGGGGGGGGGGGGGGGGGGGGGGGGGGGGGGGGGGGGGGGGGGGGGGGGGGGGGGGGGGGGGGGGGGGGGGGGGGGGGGGGGGGGGGGGGGGGGGGGGGGGGGGGGGGGGGGGGGGGGGGGGGGGGGGGGGGGGGGGGGGGGGGGGGGGGGGGGGGGGGGGGGGGGGGGGGGGGGGGGGGGGGGGGGGGGGGGGGGGGGGGGGGGGGGGGGGGGGGGGGGGGGGGGGGGGGGGGGGGGGGGGGGGGGGGGGGGGGGGGGGGGGGGGGGGGGGGGGGGGGGGGGGGGGGGGGGGGGGGGGGGGGGGGGGGGGGGGGGGGGGGGGGGGGGGGGGGGGGGGGGGGGGGGGGGGGGGGGGGGGGGGGGGGGGGGGGGGGGGGGGGGGGGGGGGGGGGGGGGGGGGGGGGGGGGGGGGGGGGGGGGGGGGGGGGGGGGGGGTGGGGGGGGGGGGGGGGGGGGGGGGGGGGGGGGGGGGGGGGGGGGGGGGGGGGGGGGGGGGGGGGGGGGGGGGGGGGGGGGGGGGGGGGGGGGGGGGGGGGGGGGGGGGGGGGGGGGGGGGGGGGGGGGGGGGGGGGGGGGGGGGGGGGGGGGGGGGGGGGGGGGGGGGGGGGGGGGGGGGGGGGGGGGGGGGGGGGGGGGGGGGGGGGGGGGGGGGGGGGGGGGGGGGGGGGGGGGGGGGGGGGGGGGGGGGGGGGGGGGGGGGGGGGGGGGGGGGGGGGGGGGGGGGGGGGGGGGGGGGGGGGGGGGGGGGGGGGGGGGGGGGGGGGGGGGGGGGGGGGGGGGGGGGGGGGGGGGGGGGGGGGGGGGGGGGGGGGGGGGGGGGGGGGGGGGGGGGGGGGGGGGGGGGGGGGGGGGGGGGGGGGGGGGGGGGGGGGGGGGGGGGGGGGGGGGGGGGGGGGGGGGGGGGGGGGGGGGGGGGGGGGGGGGGGGGGGGGGGGGGGGGTGGGGGGGGGGGGGGGGGGGGGGGGGGGGGGGGGGGGGGGGGGGGGGGGGGGGGGGGGGGGGGGGGGGGGGGGGGGGGGGGGGGGGGGGGGGGGGGGGGGGGGGGGGGGGGGGGGGGGGGGGGGGGGGGGGGGGGGGGGGGGGGGGGGGGGGGGGGGGGGGGGGGGGGGGGGGGGGGGGGGGGGGGGGGGGGGGGGGGGGGGGGGGGGGGGGGGGGGGGGGGGGGGGGGGGGGGGGGGGGGGGGGGGGGGGGGGGGGGGGGGGGGGGGGGGGGGGGGGGGGGGGGGGGGGGGGGGGGGGGGGGGGGGGGGGGGGGGGGGGGGGGGGGGGGGGGGGGGGGGGGGGGGGGGGGGGGGGGGGGGGGGGGGGGGGGGGGGGGGGGGGGGGGGGGGGGGGGGGGGGGGGGGGGGGGGGGGGGGGGGGGGGGGGGGGGGGGGGGGGGGGGGGGGGGGGGGGGGGGGGGGGGGGGGGGGGGGGGGGGGGGGGGGGGGGGGGGGGGGGGGGGGGGGGTGGGGGGGGGGGGGGGGGGGGGGGGGGGGGGGGGGGGGGGGGGGGGGGGGGGGGGGGGGGGGGGGGGGGGGGGGGGGGGGGGGGGGGGGGGGGGGGGGGGGGGGGGGGGGGGGGGGGGGGGGGGGGGGGGGGGGGGGGGGGGGGGGGGGGGGGGGGGGGGGGGGGGGGGGGGGGGGGGGGGGGGGGGGGGGGGGGGGGGGGGGGGGGGGGGGGGGGGGGGGGGGGGGGGGGGGGGGGGGGGGGGGGGGGGGGGGGGGGGGGGGGGGGGGGGGGGGGGGGGGGGGGGGGGGGGGGGGGGGGGGGGGGGGGGGGGGGGGGGGGGGGGGGGGGGGGGGGGGGGGGGGGGGGGGGGGGGGGGGGGGGGGGGGGGGGGGGGGGGGGGGGGGGGGGGGGGGGGGGGGGGGGGGGGGGGGGGGGGGGGGGGGGGGGGGGGGGGGGGGGGGGGGGGGGGGGGGGGGGGGGGGGGGGGGGGGGGGGGGGGGGGGGGGGGGGGGGGGGGGGGGGGGGGGTTTGGGGGGGGGGGGGGGGGGGGGGGGGGGGGGGGGGGGGGGGGGGGGGGGGGGGGGGGGGGGGGGGGGGGGGGGGGGGGGGGGGGGGGGGGGGGGGGGGGGGGGGGGGGGGGGGGGGGGGGGGGGGGGGGGGGGGGGGGGGGGGGGGGGGGGGGGGGGGGGGGGGGGGGGGGGGGGGGGGGGGGGGGGGGGGGGGGGGGGGGGGGGGGGGGGGGGGGGGGGGGGGGGGGGGGGGGGGGGGGGGGGGGGGGGGGGGGGGGGGGGGGGGGGGGGGGGGGGGGGGGGGGGGGGGGGGGGGGGGGGGGGGGGGGGGGGGGGGGGGGGGGGGGGGGGGGGGGGGGGGGGGGGGGGGGGGGGGGGGGGGGGGGGGGGGGGGGGGGGGGGGGGGGGGGGGGGGGGGGGGGGGGGGGGGGGGGGGGGGGGGGGGGGGGGGGGGGGGGGGGGGGGGGGGGGGGGGGGGGGGGGGGGGGGGGGGGGGGGGGGGGTTGGGGGGGGGGGGGGGGGGGGGGGGGGGGGGGGGGGGGGGGGGGGGGGGGGGGGGGGGGGGGGGGGGGGGGGGGGGGGGGGGGGGGGGGGGGGGGGGGGGGGGGGGGGGGGGGGGGGGGGGGGGGGGGGGGGGGGGGGGGGGGGGGGGGGGGGGGGGGGGGGGGGGGGGGGGGGGGGGGGGGGGGGGGGGGGGGGGGGGGGGGGGGGGGGGGGGGGGGGGGGGGGGGGGGGGGGGGGGGGGGGGGGGGGGGGGGGGGGGGGGGGGGGGGGGGGGGGGGGGGGGGGGGGGGGGGGGGGGGGGGGGGGGGGGGGGGGGGGGGGGGGGGGGGGGGGGGGGGGGGGGGGGGGGGGGGGGGGGGGGGGGGGGGGGGGGGGGGGGGGGGGGGGGGGGGGGGGGGGGGGGGGGGGGGGGGGGGGGGGGGGGGGGGGGGGGGGGGGGGGGGGGGGGGGGGGGGGGGGGGGGGGGGGGGGGGGGGGGGGGGGGGGGGGGGGGGGGGGGGGGGGGGGGGGGGGGGGGGGGGGGGGGGGGGGGGGGGGGGGGGGGGGGGGGGGGGGGGGGGGGGGGGGGGGGGGGGGGGGGGGGGGGGGGGGGGGGGGGGGGGGGGGGGGGGGGGGGGGGGGGGGGGGGGGGGGGGGGGGGGGGGGGGGGGGGGGGGGGGGGGGGGGGGGGGGGGGGGGGGGGGGGGGGGGGGGGGGGGGGGGGGGGGGGGGGGGGGGGGGGGGGGGGGGGGGGGGGGGGGGGGGGGGGGGGGGGGGGGGGGGGGGGGGGGGGGGGGGGGGGGGGGGGGGGGGGGGGGGGGGGGGGGGGGGGGGGGGGGGGGGGGGGGGGGGGGGGGGGGGGGGGGGGGGGGGGGGGGGGGGGGGGGGGGGGGGGGGGGGGGGGGGGGGGGGGGGGGGGGGGGGGGGGGGGGGGGGGGGGGGGGGGGGGGGGGGGGGGGGGGGGGGGGGGGGGGGGGGGGGGGGGGGGGGGGGGGGGGGGGGGGGGGGGGGGGGGGGGGGGGGGGGGGGGGGGGGGGGGGGGGGGGGGGGGGGGGGGGGGGGGGGGGGGGGGGGGGGGGGGGGGGGTTTTTTGGGGGGGGGGGGGGGGGGGGGGGGGGGGGGGGGGGGGGGGGGGGGGGGGGGGGGGGGGGGGGGGGGGGGGGGGGGGGGGGGGGGGGGGGGGGGGGGGGGGGGGGGGGGGGGGGGGGGGGGGGGGGGGGGGGGGGGGGGGGGGGGGGGGGGGGGGGGGGGGGGGGGGGGGGGGGGGGGGGGGGGGGGGGGGGGGGGGGGGGGGGGGGGGGGGGGGGGGGGGGGGGGGGGGGGGGGGGGGGGGGGGGGGGGGGGGGGGGGGGGGGGGGGGGGGGGGGGGGGGGGGGGGGGGGGGGGGGGGGGGGGGGGGGGGGGGGGGGGGGGGGGGGGGGGGGGGGGGGGGGGGGGGGGGGGGGGGGGGGGGGGGGGGGGGGGGGGGGGGGGGGGGGGGGGGGGGGGGGGGGGGGGGGGGGGGGGGGGGGGGGGGGGGGGGGGGGGGGGGGGGGGGGGGGGGGGGTGGGGGGGGGGGGGGGGGGGGGGGGGGGGGGGGGGGGGGGGGGGGGGGGGGGGGGGGGGGGGGGGGGGGGGGGGGGGGGGGGGGGGGGGGGGGGGGGGGGGGGGGGGGGGGGGGGGGGGGGGGGGGGGGGGGGGGGGGGGGGGGGGGGGGGGGGGGGGGGGGGGGGGGGGGGGGGGGGGGG
Organism: Ia io; assembly: GCA_025583905.1. NCBI lineage: Eukaryota > Metazoa > Chordata > Mammalia > Chiroptera > Vespertilionidae > Ia > Ia io. The sequence continues at coordinate 18,029 of JAJQQW010000371.1, read as the reverse complement.
GGGGGGGGGGGGGGGGGGGGGGGGGGGGGGGGGGGGGGGGGGGGGGGGGGGGGGGGGGGGGGGGGGGGGGGGGGGGGGGGGGGGGGGGGGGGGGGGGGGGGGGGGGGGGGGGGGGGGGGGGGGGGGGGGGGGGGGGGGGGGGGGGGGGGGGGGGGGGGGGGGGGGGGGGGGGGGGGGGGGGGGGGGGGGGGGGGGGGGGGGGGGGGGGGGGGGGGGGGGGGGGGGGGGGGGGGGGGGGGGGGGGGGGGGGGGGGGGGGGGGGGGGGGGGGGGGGGGGGGGGGGGGGGGGGGGGGGGGGGGGGGGGGGGGGGGGGGGGGGGGGGGGGGGTTGGGGGTGGGGGGGTTTTGGGGGGGGGGGGGGGGGGGGGGGGGGGGGGGGGGGGGGGGGGGGGGGGGGGGGGGGGGGGGGGGGGGGGGGGGGGGGGGGGGGGGGGGGGGGGGGGGGGGGGGGGGGGGGGGGGGGGGGGGGGGGGGGGGGGGGGGGGGGGGGGGGGGGGGGGGGGGGGGGGGGGGGGGGGGGGGGGGGGGG
>JAJQQW010000371.1:5000-7500 GCA_025583905.1 Ia io | reverse complement strand
GGGGGGGGGGGGGGGGGGGGGGGGGGGGGGGGGGGGGGGGGGGGGGGGGGGGGGGGGGGGGGGGGGGGGGGGGGGGGGGGGGGGGGGGGGGGGGGGGGGGGGGGGGGGGGGGGGGGGGGGGGGGGGGGGGGGGGGGGGGGGGGGGGGGGGGGGGGGGGGGGGGGGGGGGGGGGGGGGGGGGGGGGGGGGGGGGGGGGGGGGGGGGGGGGGGGGGGGGGGGGGGGGGGGGGGGGGGGGGGGGGGGGGGGGGGGGGGGGGGGGGGGGGGGGGGGGGGGGGGGGGGGGGGGGGGGGGGGGGGGGGGGGGGGGGGGGGGGGGGGGGGGGGGGGGGGGGGGGGGGGGGGGGGGGGGGGGGGGGGGGGGGGGGGGGGGGGGGGGGGGGGGGGGGGGGGGGGGGGGGGGGGGGGGGGGGGGGGGGGGGGGGGGGGGGGGGGGGGGGGGGGGGGGGGGGGGGGGGGGGGGGGGGGGGGGGGGGGGGGGGGGGGGGGGGGGGGGGGGGGGGGGGGGGGGGGGGGGGGGGGGGGGGGGGGGGGGGGGGGGGGGGGGGGGGGGTGGGGGGGGGGGGGGGGGGGGGGGGGGGGGGGGGGGGGGGGGGGGGGGGGGGGGGGGGGGGGGGGGGGGGGGGGGGGGGGGGGGGGGGGGGGGGGGGGGGGGGGGGGGGGGGGGGGGGGGGGGGGGGGGGGGGGGGGGGGGGGGGGGGGGGGGGGGGGGGGGGGGGGGGGGGGGGGGGGGGGGGGGGGGGGGGGGGGGGGGGGGGGGGGGGGGGGGGGGGGGGGGGGGGGGGGGGGGGGGGGGGGGGGGGGGGGGGGGGGGGGGGGGGGGGGGGGGGGGGGGGGGGGGGGGGGGGGGGGGGGGGGGGGGGGGGGGGGGGGGGGGGGGGGGGGGGGGGGGGGGGGGGGGGGGGGGGGGGGGGGTTTTGGGGGGGGTTGGGGGGGGGGGGGGGGGGGGGGGGGGGGGGGGGGGGGGGGGGGGGGGGGGGGGGGGGGGGGGGGGGGGGGGGGGGGGGGGGGGGGGGGGGGGGGGGGGGGGGGGGGGGGGGGGGGGGGGGGGGGGGGGGGGGGGGGGGGGGGGGGGGGGGGGGGGGGGGGGGGGGGGGGGGGGGGGGGGGGGGGGGGGGGGGGGGGGGGGGGGGGGGGGGGGGGGGGGGGGGGGGGGGGGGGGGGGGGGGGGGGGGGGGGGGGGGGGGGGGGGGGGGGGGGGGGGGGGGGGGGGGGGGGGGGGGGGGGGGGGGGGGGGGGGGGGGGGGGGGGGGGGGGGGGGGGGGGGGGGGGGGGGGGGGGGGGGGGGGGGGGGGGGGGGGGGGGGGGGGGGGGGGGGGGGGGGGGGGGGGGGGGGGGGGGGGGGGGGGGGGGGGGGGGGGGGGGGGGGGGGGGGGGGGGGGGGGGGGGGGGGGGGGGGGGGGGGGGGGGGGGGGGGGGGGGGGGGGGGGGGGGGGGGGGGGGGGGGGGGGGGGGGGGGGGGGGGGGGGGGGGGGGGGGGGGGGGGGGGGGGGGGGGGGGGGGGGGGGGGGGGGGGGGGGGGGGGGGGGGGGGGGGGGGGGGGGGGGGGGGGGGGGGGGGGGGGGGGGGGGGGGGGGGGGGGGGGGGGGGGGGGGGGGGGGGGGGGGGGGGGGGGGGGGGGGGGGGGGGGGGGGGGGGGGGGGGGGGGGGGGGGGGGGGGGGGGGGGGGGGGGGGGGGGGGGGGGGGGGGGGGGGGGGGGGGGGGGGGGGGGGGGGGGGGGGGGGGGGGGGGGGGGGGGGGGGGGGGGGGGGGGGGGGGGGGGGGGGGGGGGGGGGGGGGGGGGGGGGGGGGGGGGGGGGGGGGGGGGGGGGGGGGGGGGGGGGGGTTGTTTTGGGGGGGGGGGGGGGGGGGGGGTTGGGGGGGGGGGTTGGGTTTTGGGGGGGGGGGGGGGGGGGGGGGGGGGGGGGGGGGGGGGGGGGGGGGGGGGGGGGGGGGGGGGGGGGGGGGGGGGGGGGGGGGGGGGGGGGGGGGGGGGGGGGGTTTTTTGTGGGGGGGGGGGGGGGGGGGGGGGGGGGGGGGGGGGGGGGGGGGGGGGGGGGGGGGGGGGGGGGGGGGGGGGGGGGGGGGGGGGGGGGGGGGGGGGGGGGGGGGGGGGGGGGGGGGGGGGGGGGGGGGGGGGGGGGGGGGGGGGGGGGGGGGGGGGGGGGGGGGGGGGGGGGGGGGGGGGGGGGGGGGGGGGGGGGGGGGGGGGGGGGGGGGGGGGGGGGGGGGGGGGGGGGGGGGGGGGGGGGGGGGGGGGGGGGGGGGGGGGGGGGGGGGGGGGGGGGGGGGGGGGGGGGGGGGGGGGGGGGTGGGGGGGGGGGGGGGGGGGGGGGGGGGGGGGGGGGGGGGGGGGGGGGGGGGGGGGGGGGGGGGGGGGGGGGGGGGGGGGGGGGGGGGGGGGGGGGGGGGGGGGGGGGGGGGGGGGGGGGGGGGGGGGGGGGGGGGGGGGGGGGGGGGGGGGGGGGGGGGGGGGGGGGGGGGGGGGGGGGGGGGGGGGTGGGGGGGGGGGGGGGGGGGG
>JAJQQW010000154.1:10000-20000 GCA_025583905.1 Ia io | reverse complement strand
GTCCCCAATGGTTTTAAAAAAAAAAAAAAAGCTTTAAAAAATAACTGGGGTGGGGGAAACTGGTTTACTTTTTTTTTTTTTTTTTTTAAGAAAAAAAAATTGGGTTTTGGGGGGGGGGTTTAAAAAAAAAAAAAAAACAAGGGGTTTTTTTTGGGGAAATAAATAAAGGATACACCCCCCTGCCCAAAAAATTTTTTTCCCCCCCCCCCCAAGGTTGTGGGGTTGGTTTTGCCCCAAATTGGGGGGGGGGGCTGGATTTATTTTTTGTAAAAAAAAAAATGGGTTTGGGGGAAAAAAAATTTTTGAAAAAAAAAATTACCATCCCCCCCCCCCCCCCCCTTGGGCCCCCCCATGGGGCTCCCAGGGCCCTCCCCCCCCCCCCCCCGGGCCCCCCCCCCCCCCAAAAAACCCCCAAAAAAAAACCCAAAATTTTTTTTTTTTTTGGTTTTAAATTTAAGGCCCGGGGAGGGGGGGGGTTTTAAAATCCCCCCCTAAAAAAGGGGTGAACCCCCCTTTTTTTTTTTAAAAAAAAAAAAGATCAAACCCCAAACCCCCCCCCCAAGGGGGGGCCCCCCCCCCCCCAACCAAAGAAAAAAAGTGGGGGGGGGTTTAAAAAAAATAAAACCCCCCGGGGGGATTTTTTTAATTTAAAATTTTTTTTTTTTTTTCCCCCAGGGGGTTTTTCCCAAAAAAAGGCCAAAAAAGAAAAAATGAATTCCAAAAAAAAAAAAAAAAACCCCCCCCCTTTTTTTTGGGTTTTGGGTTGTTTTTGGGCCCAGGGGAGCATTTCCCCCCTTAGGGGGTTTTTGGTTAAAAAAAAAAGTGTTTTTTTCCAAACCTGGGGGGGGGGGGGGGGCCCCCCAAGTTTTGTTGGCCCTTTTTTAAACCCCCCAAATTGCCCTTCCCACCAATTGGTTTTCCTGGGGATTTGGGTAAAAAGGCCCCCCCCCCCCCAGGGAAATCCCCCCCTGGAAAAAAAAAAAAAAAAAAAAAAAAAAAAAAACTTTTCCTATTTTCCCCCCATTTTAATTTTTTTTTATTATTTTTTTTTCCCCCCCACCACCCCCCAAAAAAAAAGGGGGGGGAAATTGGGGGGTCCCCCCCCCCCCCCCCACCCCCTCATTGGGAACCTTGGGGGGGCCCCTTTCCGTGGGGGGGGGGGAGTTTTTGTAATAAAAAAAAAAAACCCCCCCCCCATGCCCTTTTTTGGGGGGGGGGGCCCCCCCCCCCCAATTCGCCCCCCCCCAATTTTTTTTTTAAAAAATGGACCCCAAACCCCCCCCATGGGGGTTTTTTTTTTTTTTTGGCCCCCCAAAGGGGAAAAAGAAATCCCTTTTTGGTTTTTTCCCCCCCCCCCCCCCCCCTGGTTTTAAAGGGGGGGGGGGGGGGGTTGTTTTTCCCGGTGGGGGGGGGGGGTGGGAAAAAAAATGGGGGAAAGGAAAAGGGTTTTATTCCCCCCCCCCCCCCCCCCCCCCCCCCCCCCCCCCCCCCCAAGGGGGCCCCCTTGGGGTTAAAGTTTTAAAATTTTTGGTTAAAAAGGATTTAAAAAATTTTTTTTTTTTTTTTTCCCATAAAGGGGGGGGGGGGGGGGGGGGGGGTGTTTGGGAGGGTTTTAGGGGGGGGGTGGGGGGGCCCCCCCCCCCCCAAAAATTGTTTTTTTTTTTAAAAAACTTTTTGGGGGGGCCCCCCCTTTCCCCGGGAAAAAAAAAAACCCAAGGCCCCAAGTTTGTATAAAAAAAAAAAAATTGGGGGATATGGGTTTTTTTTTAAAAAAAAAAAAAAAAACCCCCCCCCCCCCCCCCCCCCCCCCCCCCCTTTTTTTTTTTTGCCGAATTTTAATTTTTTTCCCCCCCCCCCCTTTTTGGGGTTTTTTTTTTTAAAAAAACATTTTAAAAGGGGACCAACTTTAGGGGAAAACAAATAAACCGAAAAATTTTTTTTTTTTTTTAACAAAACAATTTAAAAATCCCCCCCCCCCCCCCCCAATAAAAACATGTCCAAAAGGGGAAAAATTTTCTTCCAAAAAAAAAAAAAATTTAAAAACCCCCCCCCCCCAATTTTTTTGGGGGGGGGACCCCCCCCCCCCCTAGGGGTTTTTTTTTTTTTACCCTTTTTTTTAATTAAAAAAAAATTTTAAAAATTTTGTACATTTTGGAATTCCCCCCCCCCTATTTTTCCCCTTTTCCCCCCCAAACCCTGGGGGATCCCCCCCCCCCCCCTTATAAATTTGTAAATTTGGGGGGGGGGGGGGGGGAGGGGCCCCCCTGTTGTTAAAAAACCTTTTTTTTATTTGATTTTTTTTAAAAAACCCCCCCCCCCCTAACCCCCATCAAAAAAAAAAATAACCCCACTTTTTTTGAAATGGGAAAAAAAAAAAAAAACCCACCCCCCCCCCGCCCCCCTTTAAACCTATTTTTTGTTAAAAAAAAAAAACAACCCCCCCCCCCCCCCTTTTTTTTTTTTCCGATAAAGGGACCCTCCAAAAAAAAAAATTTTTTTCCCCAACCCCATTCCCCTCGTGTAAAAAAAAAAAATAAAAAAAAAAACGTTTTTCAAAAAATATAATTTTTCCAAAAAACCATAAATACTTTTTTCCCCCAAAAAAAACATTTTTTTTAAAAAAAAAAAGAAAAAAAAACCCCCCCCCCCCCCCCCCCCCCCTTCATTTAAAAAAAAACCCCCCCCCCTGGAACCCCCCCCCCCCCTATAAATGGGGGGGAAAAAAATTTTTTGGGGGAGGGGTTCCCCCCACCCCCCCCCCCCCCCCCCCCACCTGGGGGGGGGGGGGGTTTTTTATTTTTTTAAAATCCCCCCCCCCCCAATTTATAAATGATTTTTTTTGCCAAAAAAAAAAAAAGAAAAATATTTAACCCCAAAAAAATAAAAAAAAATTTTTAAAATATTTTTTTTTTGTTTTTTTTTCCCCCCCCCCAGAGGAAAAAAAAAAAAATATGGAAAAAATTTTTTTTTTTTTTATTAGTTTGGGGGGTTTTTTCCCCCCCCCCCCCCCCCCCCCCCCCCCTTTTTTTAGGGAATGTATTTTGGTTCCCCACCCCGGAGGGTGGGAAAAACCAATAAAAAAAAGTTTTTTTAAGGGTCCCAATAAAAATTTTTCTTTTTTGCAAATTTTTTGACCCAGGGGCGATTTTTTTTTTTTTTTTGGTCCCCCCCCCCCCCAGTTTTTCTGGTAAGTTTTGTTGATGGGATATTTTTATGTTTACCCCCCCCCCCCCCGGGGGTGGGTTTTTTATTACCCCCCCCCCCCTGGATGGCCCCCCCCCGTGGGGTTACCCCCCTGGGGAAAAAAAAAAATGGGGGTAAAAATTTTAATAATTGAGTTATACCCCCCCCCCCCCCCCCCACCGGGCCTAAATAAACCCCCCCCCCCGAACTAATATCCCCCCCCCCGCAAATTTAAAACAATTTGTTTGATACCCCCGGAAAGGGGAAGAATAACAAATTCCCCAGTTTACCCCCCCCCCTTCCCCCCCCCCCCTCCCCCCCCCCATAACCCCCCTTTGCCCAAAAGCCATTTTTTTTTTTTTTTTTATTCCTTGAACAAGGAGGATTTTTATAATCCCCCCCTCCCCCACCCCCTGCCCCCAAAACCTATGCCCCCCCCCCCCCCCCCCACCCCCCCCCCCCTGTCCTACCCCCCCCCCCCCCCCCCAATTAATTTTAATTGGGGCCGGGGGCCCCTTTTTAATAATTTAGGGGTTACCCAAAATTTATAAAAAAAAAAAAAACAAAAAAAAAAACCCACCCCCCCCCCCCCCCCCCCCCACCCCCACACCCCCCCCCCAAACCCCCCCCCGGAGGGTGGGGGGGGGGGTAAGCGTGGGAGGGCTGTTTTTTGGGGGGGGCCCCCCCCCCCCCCCTCTTCCACTCTATTTAAAAGGGTAAAGGGATTTAATTTTGGCCCCCCCCCTTTGCCCCCCGGTGCCCCGGTTTCCCAAAAAAGGGGGGGGGGGTCCCCCCCCGTAAGCCCTCCACTCGGGGCCCTCACACCTCAAGGTCCCCCCCTTCCCAATTCTACAATTGGGGGGCCGCTCCCGGCCCCACTGTTTTTTTTTAACACTTTTTAAGCAAAAACCCTGGGAAAAAAAAAAAAATACCACCCCCCCCATTTAGCCCCCCCCCCCCACGGTACCCGGCGCGGCCCCCCGCGCCCCCGCCTGCCGGCCCGCCCCCCCCCTCCCCCCAGAAAGGGGTAAGTGGGGGGAGGGATCCATCCCAATGGGGTGGTTTCGGGGTGGGTTTTTTTTTATTAACCCAAGTATTTCTTTTTTTTTTGTTATGGTTGTTTTTTTATTTTTATTTTCTACAAGGGAATAAAGGTTTTGATTTGGGGGGCCCCGCCCCATGGGGAGGGGGCCCCCGGTAACCCCGCCCCCCAAGGTTTGGAGGGGGTGTACTGTGGGCGTTTTTGTGGAACCACTAATTATTTTTGTTAATACCCTGGTAAATTTTTCCCCCAAACTAGTGGGTGACACCCCCAAGTATGGGTTTTTCCCAACCAATAGGGGCAAGAAAAACAAGGAAAAAATTTCCACCCTTTATTGGGGGGGGGGGAAAAACCATGCCCCCCACACCGCCTTTTAGTCCCGCCGCCCCCCATTAAAAAGAAAAACGGGGCACTTTGAAAAACCCCATAAAAAGGTTTGGACTGGGCCTCAAACCGTTTTAAATTTTCGTTGATTTGTTGCAAAGTTTGAGAGGGGAACATACCCAAAGCCCCCGTTTAGCAAACTCAGGGGGGTTCAAAATCCCCAACCAACCCAAAGGGGTGTTGTGGGGGGGTTTTTAGGGGGTTTACCACCCCCAACCTAAGGGGGGTTATATCCGGTTGGGTTCCCTTTGGGCCCAAAACATGGAATAGGTTTTTTATATTTTTCGGTCCGACCCCCAACCCCCCCCCCCAAATACCCCAGCAACTACTAAGAGCGCGGGCATGGGGGGGCCCACATGCTCTATTAAGGATGCTTGTTCAGTTGGCGGACCCTATATCTGGATGGGGGGTGGCCTTATACAGGGGGTGGGGGGGGGGGGGATGGCATGGGTGGAATACCTGTGGAACAAAATAAATGGAAAAAAAACATAGGCCATTATGGGGTGGGGGGCGACCCGGCTCCTAGTGGTCCCAAAAACTGAAAATTTTTGGAGTGCTAAATGGGTTTTTTAACTCTAGGGAAAAAAAAGTTTTTTTTAGAGTAATGCCATGTTTATGGAAGGGGCTTTCAATTTTCAAGGGAAATAAAAAAGGGGGCAAGAAGGCGGGGCAGGAAACCCCTCAGGGGGCGTGGGAATTGCCTTTATGCCCAGACACCCTCCACCATGACATTCATATCCGTATCTAAAGGCGGGGAAAAATACCAAAGGGTAAAAAAAACACCCAACAAAAATGCGGGGTGGTTCATGAATCCCCAGGGGGGAAGGAAATATTTCCTTCTGTTTGGGGCCCAGAGAAAGGCCCCCGCCCCCCCCCCCCCCTTTGGCATACTTTTACTTTTTTCAAAAGGGCACCGTGGAGGAGACGCTTGGTTGTCTTGTTGGGGGCTTTCTCTTCTAATTTCCCCTTTCAACCACAGTGGCCGGTTGTTGGTTTTTTTTTAAGAAACGTTCTTTCGGGGAAGGGAAAAAAAAAGGGCAGGAGGGGAAAGAAGTTTTATGCTTTTTTTAGGCCTTTTTTCCTTTTTAAAACATAGCCAAATTGCTCCCAAAACTGATTGGGGGAGGAGGGGGTAGGGGGAATTTTTGGGGCACAGCGCCCCGCCTTGGGGGCTCCAATAATTTATGGGGTTTTGGGGTGGCCAAATTGGGGGCAAGACGGGGGGGGGGGGCCCACCACCTTTTTAGGGTTTAAATTTAATTTTTTTATGGGTGTATTCCCCTTTCACCTGGGGGTTTGAAAACCACCAAAAAAAACAACTCAGAATTATTATTATCAATTTTTTTTTTATTTTTAAGCTCTTAGGTAGCCCTCTCACCCCCCCCCCCCCCCCCCCCTTGGGGGGAAAAAAAAAAAAAAAACCCCCCCCCCCCCCCCCCCCCCCCCCCCCCCCCCCCCCCCCCCCCCCCCCCCCCCCCCCCCCCCCCCCCCCCCCCCCCCCCCCCCCCCCCCCCCCCCCCCCCCCCCCCCCCCCCCCCCCCCCCCCCCCCCCCCCCCCCCCCCCCCCCCCCCCCCCCCCCCCCCCCCCCCCCCCCCCCCCCCCCCCCCCCCCCCCCCCCCCCCCCCCCCCCCCCCCCCCCCCCCCCCCCCCCCCCCCCCCCCCCCCCCCCCCCCCCCCCCCCCCCCCCCCCCCCCCCCCCCCCCCCCCCCCCCCCCCCCCCCCCCCCCCCCCCCCCCCCCCCCCCCCCCCCCCCCCCCCCCCCCCCCCCCCCCCCCCCCCCCCCCCCCCCCCCCCCCCCCCCCCCCCCCCCCCCCCCCCCCCCCCCCCCCCCCCCCCCCCCCCCCCCCCCCCCCCCCCCCCCCCCCCCCCCCCCCCCCCCCCCCCCCCCCCCCCCCCCCCCCCCCCCCCCCCCCCCCCCCCCCCCCCCCCCCCCCCCCCCCCCCCCCCCCCCCCCCCCCCCCCCCCCCCCCCCCCCCCCCCCCCCCCCCCCCCCCCCCCCCCCCCCCCCCCCCCCCCCCCCCCCCCCCCCCCCCCCCCCCCCCCCCCCCCCCCCCCCCCCCCCCCCCCCCCCCCCCCCCCCCCCCCCCCCCCCCCCCCCCCCCCCCCCCCCCCCCCCCCCCCCCCCCCCCCCCCCCCCCCCCCCCCCCCCCCCCCCCCCCCACCCCCCCCCCCCCCCCCCCCCCCCCCCCCCCCCCCCCCCCCCCCCCCCCCCCCCCCCCCCCCCCCCCCCCCCCCCCCCCCCCCCCCCCCCCCCCCCCCCCCCCCCCCCCCCCCCCCCCCCCCCCCCCCCCCCCCCCCCCCCCCCCCCCCCCCCCCCCCCCCCCCCCCCCCCCCCCCCCCCCCCCCCCCCCCCCCCCCCCCCCCCCCCCCCCCCCCCCCCCCCCCCCCCCCCCCCATTCCCCCCCCCCCCCCCCCCCCCCCCCCCCCCCCCCCCCCCCCCCCCCCCCCCCCCCCCCCCCCCCCCCCCCCCCCCCCCCCCCCCCCCCCCCCCCCCCCCCCCCCCCCCCCCCCCCCCCCCCCCCCCCCCCCCCCCCCCCCCCCCCCCCCCCCCCCCCCCCCCCCCCCCCCCCCCCCCCCCCCCCCCCCCCCCCCCCCCCCCCCCCCCCCCCCCCCCCCCCCCCCCCCCCCCCCCCCCCCCCCCCCCCCCCCCCCCCCCCCCCCCCCCCCCCCCCCCCCCCCCCCCCCCCCCCCCCCCCCCCCCCCCCCCCCCCCCCCCCCCCCCCCCCCCCCCCCCCCCCCCCCCCCCCCCCCCCCCCCCCCCCCCCCCCCCCCCCCCCCCCCCCCCCCCCCCCCCCCCCCCCCCCCCCCCCCCCCCCCCCCCCCCCCCCCCCCCCCCCCCCCCCCCCCCCCCCCCCCCCCCCCCCCCCCCCCCCCCCCCCCCCCCCCCCCCCCCCCCCCCCCCCCCCCCCCCCCCCCCCCCCCCCCCCCCCCCCCCCCCCCCCCCCCCCCCCCCCCCCCCCCCCCCCCCCCCCCCCCCCCCCCCCCCCCCCCCCCCCCCCCCCCCCCCCCCCCCCCCCCCCCCCCCCCCCCCCCCCCCCCCCCCCCCCCCCCCCCCCCCCCCCCCCCCCCCCCCCCCCCCCCCCCCCCCCCCCCCCCCCCCCCCCCCCCCCCCCCCCCCCCCCCCCCCCCCCCCCCCCCCCCCCCCCCCCCCCCCCCCCCCCCCCCCCCCCCCCCCCCCCCCCCCCCCCCCCCCCCCCCCCCCCCCCCCCCCCCCCCCCCCCCCCCCCCCCCCCCCCCCCCCCCCCCCCCCCCCCCCCCCCCCCCCCCCCCCCCCCCCCCCCCCCCCCCCCCCCCCCCCCCCCCCCCCCCCCCCCCCCCCCCCCCCCCCCCCCCCCCCCCCCCCCCCCCCCCCCCCCCCCCCCCCCCCCCCCCCCCCCCCCCCCCCCCCCCCCCCCCCCCCCCCCCCCCCCCCCCCCCCCCCCCCCCCCCCCCCCCCCCCCCCCCCCCCCCCCCCCCCCCCCCCCCCCCCCCCCCCCCCCCCCCCCCCCCCCCCCCCCCCCCCCCCCCCCCCCCCCCCCCCCCCCCCCCCCCCCCCCCCCCCCCCCCCCCCCCCCCCCCCCCCCCCCCCCCCCCCCCCCCCCCCCCCCCCCCCCCCCCCCCCCCCCCCCCCCCCCCCCCCCCCCCCCCCCCCCCCCCCCCCCCCCCCCCCCCCCCCCCCCCCCCCCCCCCCCCCCCCCCCCCCCCCCCCCCCCCCCCCCCCCCCCCCCCCCCCCCCCCCCCCCCCCCCCCCCCCCCCCCCCCCCCCCCCCCCCCCCCCCCCCCCCCCCCCCCCCCCCCCCCCCCCCCCCCCCCCCCCCCCCCCCCCCCCCCCCCCCCCCCCCCCCCCCCCCCCCCCCCCCCCCCCCCCCCCCCCCCCCCCCCCCCCCCCCCCCCCCCCCCCCCCCCCCCCCCCCCCCCCCCCCCCCCCCCCCCCCCCCCCCCCCCCCCCCCCCCCCCCCCCCCCCCCCCCCCCCCCCCCCCCCCCCCCCCCCCCCCCCCCCCCCCCCCCCCCCCCCCCCCCCCCCCCCCCCCCCCCCCCCCCCCCCCCCCCCCCCCCCCCCCCCCCCCCCCCCCCCCCCCCCCCCCCCCCCCCCCCCCCCCCCCCCCCCCCCCCCCCCCCCCCCCCCCCCCCCCCCCCCCCCCCCCCCCCCCCCCCCCCCCCCCCCCCCCCCCCCCCCCCCCCCCCCCCCCCCCCCCCCCCCCCCCCCCCCCCCCCCCCCCCCCCCCCCCCCCCCCCCCCCCCCCCCCCCCCCCCCCCCCCCCCCCCCCCCCCCCCCCCCCCCCCCCCCCCCCCCCCCCCCCCCCCCCCCCCCCCCCCCCCCCCCCCCCCCCCCCCCCCCCCCCCCCCCCCCCCCCCCCCCCCCCCCCCCCCCCCCCCCCCCCCCCCCCCCCCCCCCCCCCCCCCCCCCCCCCCCCCCCCCCCCCCCCCCCCCCCCCCCCCCCCCCCCCCCCCCCCCCCCCCCCCCCCCCCCCCCCCCCCCCCCCCCCCCCCCCCCCCCCCCCCCCCCCCCCCCCCCCCCCCCCCCCCCCCCCCCCCCCCCCCCCCCCCCCCCCCCCCCCCCCCCCCCCCCCCCCCCCCCCCCCCCCCCCCCCCCCCCCCCCCCCCCCCCCCCCCCCCCCCCCCCCCCCCCCCCCCCCCCCCCCCCCCCCCCCCCCCCCCCCCCCCCCCCCCCCCCCCCCCCCCCCCCCCCCCCCCCCCCCCCCCCCCCCCCCCCCAAACCCCCCCCCCCCCCCCCCCCCCCCCCCCCCCCCCCCCCCCCCCCCCCCCCCCCCCCCCCCCCCCCCCCCCCCCCCCCCCCCCCCCCCCCCCCCCCCCCCCCCCCCCCCCCCCCCCCCCCCCCCCCCCCCCCCCCCCCCCCCCCCCCCCCCCCCCCCCCCCCCCCCCCCCCCCCCCCCCCCCCCCCCCCCCCCCCCCCCCCCCCCCCCCCCCCCCCCCCCCCCCCCCCCCCCCCCCCCCCCCCCCCCCCCCCCCCCCCCCCCCCCCCCCCCCCCCCCCCCCCCCCCCCCCCCCCCCCCCCCCCCCCCCCCCCCCCCCCCCCCCCCCCCCCCCCCCCCCCCCCCCCCCCCCCCCCCCCCCCCCCCCCCCCCCCCCCCCCCCCCCCCCCCCCCCCCCCCCCCCCCCCCCCCCCCCCCCCCCCCCCCCCCCCCCCCCCCCCCCCCCCCCCCCCCCCCCCCCCCCCCCCCCCCCCCCCCCCCCCCCCCCCCCCCCCCCCCCCCCCCCCCCCCCCCCCCCCCCCCCCCCCCCCCCCCCCCCCCCCCCCCCCCCCCCCCCCCCCCCCCCCCCCCCCCCCCCCCCCCCCCCCCCCCCCCCCCCCCCCCCCCCCCCCCCCCCCCCCCCCCCCCCCCCCCCCCCCCCCCCCCCCCCCCCCCCCCCCCCCCCCCCCCCCCCCCCCCCCCCCCCCCCCCCCCCC
>JAJQQW010000258.1:22500-25000 GCA_025583905.1 Ia io | reverse complement strand
TTTTTTTTTTTTTTTTTTTTTTTTTTTTTTTTTTTTTTTTTTTTTTTTTTTTTTTTTTTTTTTTTTTTTTTTTTTTTTTTTTTTTTTTTTTTTTTTTTTTTTTTTTTTTTTTTTTTTTTTTTTTTTTTTTTTTTTTTTTTTTTTTTTTTTTTTTTTTTTTTTTTTTTTTTTTTTTTTTTTTTTTTTTTTTTTTTTTTTTTTTTTTTTTTTTTTTTTTTTTTTTTTTTTTTTTTTTTTTTTTTTTTTTTTTTTTTTTTTTTTTTTTTTTTTTTTTTTTTTTTTTTTTTTTTTTTTTTTTTTTTTTTTTTTTTTTTTTTTTTTTTTTTTTTTTTTTTTTTTTTTTTTTTTTTTTTTTTTTTTTTTTTTTTTTTTTTTTTTTTTTTTTTTTTTTTTTTTTTTTTTTTTTTTTTTTTTTTTTTTTTTTTTTTTTTTTTTTTTTTTTTTTTTTTTTTTTTTTTTTTTTTTTTTTTTTTTTTTTTTTTTTTTTTTTTTTTTTTTTTTTTTTTTTTTTTTTTTTTTTTTTTTTTTTTTTTTTTTTATTTTTTTTTTTTTTTTTTTTTTTTTTTTTTTTTTTTTTTTTTTTTTTTTTTTTTTTTTTTTTTTTTTTTTTTTTTTTTTTTTTTTTTTTTTTTTTTTTTTTTTTTTTTTTTTTTTTTTTTTTTTTTTTTTTTTTTTTTTTTTTTTTTTTTTTTTTTTTTTTTTTTTTTTTTTTTTTTTTTTTTTTTTTTTTTTTTTTTTTTTTTTTTTTTTTTTTTTTTTTTTTTTTTTTTTTTTTTTTTTTTTTTTTTTTTTTTTTTTTTTTTTTTTTTTTTTTTTTTTTTTTTTTTTTTTTTTTTTTTTTTTTTTTTTTTTTTTTTTTTTTTTTTTTTTTTTTTTTTTTTTTTTTTTTTTTTTTTTTTTTTTTTTTTTTTTTTTTTTTTTTTTTTTTTTTTTTTTTTTTTTTTTTTTTTTTTTTTTTTTTTTTTTTTTTTTTTTTTTTTTTTTTTTTTTTTTTTTTTTTTTTTTTTTTTTTTTTTTTTTTTTTTTTTTTTATTTTTTTTTTTTTTTTTTTTTTTTTTTTTTTTTTTTTTATTTTTTTTTTTTTTTTTTTTTTTTTTTTTTTTTTTTTTTTTTTTTTTTTTTTTTTTTTTTTTTTTTTTTTTTTTTTTTTTTTTTTTTTTTTTTTTTTTTTTTTTTATTTTTTTTTTTTTTTTTTTTTTTTTTTTTTTTTTTTTTTTTTTTTTTTTTTTTTTTTTTTTTTTTTTTTTTTTTTTTTTTTTTTTTTTTTTTTTTTTTTTTTTTTTTTTTTTTTTTTTTTTTTTTTTTTTTTTTTTTTTTTTTTTTTTTTTTTTTTTTTTTTTTTTTTTTTTTTTTTTTTTTTTTTTTTTTTTTTTTTTTTTTTTTTTTTTTTTTTTTTTTTTTTTTTTTTTTTTTTTTTTTTTTTTTTTTTTTTTTTTTTTTTTTTTTTTTTTTTTTTTTTTTTTTTTTTTTTTTTTTTTTTTTTTTTTTTTTTTTTTTTTTTTTTTTTTTTTTTTTTTTTTTTTTTTTTTTTTTTTTTTTTTTTTTTTTTTTTTTTTTTTTTTTTTTTTTTTTTTTTTTTTTTTTTTTTTTTTTTTTTTTTTTTTTTTTTTTTTTTTTTTTTTTTTTTTTTTTTTTTTTTTTTTTTTTTTTTTTTTTTTTTTTTTTTTTTTTTTTTTTTTTTTTTTTTTTTTTTTTTTTTTTTTTTTTTTTTTTTTTTATTTTTTTTTTTTTTTTTTTTTTTTTTTTTTTTTTTTTTTTTTTTTTTTTTTTTTTTTTTTTTTTTTTTTTTTTTTTTTTTTTTTTTTTTTTTTTTTTTTTTTTTTTTTTTTTTTTTTTTTTTTTTTTTTTTTTTTTTTTTTTTTTTTTTTTTTTTTTTTTTTTTTTTTTTTTTTTTTTTTTTTTTTTTTTTTTTTTTTTTTTTTTTTTTTTTTTTTTTTTTTTTTTTTTTTTTTTTTTTTTTTTTTTTTTTTTTTTTTTTTTTTTTTTTTTTTTTTTTTTTTTTTTTTTTTTTTTTTTTTTTTTTTTTTTTTTTTTTATTTTTTTTTTTTTTTTTTTTTTTTTTTTTTTTTTTTTTTTTTTTTTTTTTTTTTTTTTTTTTTTTTTTTTTTTTTTTTTTTTTTTTTTTTTTTTTTTTTTTTTTTTTTTTTTTTTTTTTTTTTTTTTTTTTTTTTTTTTTTTTTTTTTTTTTTTTTTTTTTTTTTTTTTTTTTTTTTTTTTTTTTTTTTTTTTTTTTTTTTTTTTTTTTTTTTTTTTTTTTTTTTTTTTTTTTTTTTTTTTTTTTTTTTTTTTTTTTTTTTTTTTTTTTTTTTTTTTTTTTTTTTTTTTTTTTTTTTTTTTTTTTTTTTTTTTTTTTTTTTTTTTTTTTTTTTTTTTTTTTTTTTTTTTTTTTTTTTTTTTTTTTTTTTTTTTTTTTTTTTTTTTTTTTTTTTTTTTTTTTTTTTTTTTTTTTTTTTTTTTTTTTTTTTTTTTTTTTTTTTTTTTTTTTTTTTTTTTTTTTTTT
>JAJQQW010000258.1:5000-10000 GCA_025583905.1 Ia io | reverse complement strand
TTTTTTTTTTTTTTTTTTTTTTTTTTTTTTTTTTTTTTTTTTTTTTTTTTTTTTTTTTTTTTTTTTTTTTTTTTTTTTTTTTTTTTTTTTTTTTTTTTTTTTTTTTTTTTTTTTTTTTTTTTTTTTTTTTTTTTTTTTTTTTTTTTTTTTTTTTTTTATTTTTTTTTTTTTTTTTTTTTTTTTTTTTTTTTTTTTTTTTTTTTTTTTTTTTTAATTTTTTTTTTTTTTTTTTTTTTTTTTTTTTTTTTTTTTTTTTTTTTTTTTTTTTTTTTTTTTTTTTTTTTTTTTTTTTTTTTTTTTTTTTTTTTTTTTTTTTTTTTTTTTTTTTTTTTTTTTTTTTTTTTTTTTTTTTTTTTTTTTTTTTTTTTTTTTTTTTTTTTTTTTTTTTTTTTTTTTTTTTTTTTTTTTTTTTTTTTTTTTTTTTTTTTTTTTTTTTTTTTTTTTTTTTTTTTTTTTTTTTTTTTTTTTTTTTTTTTTTTTTTTTTTTTTTTTTTTTTTTTTTTTTTTTTTTTTTTTTTTTTTTTTTTTTTTTTTTTTTTTTTTTTTTTTTTTTTTTTTTTTTTTTTTTTTTTTTTTTTTTTTTTTTTTTTTTTTTTTTTTTTTTTTTTTTTTTTTTTTTTTTTTTTTTTTTTTTTTTTTTTTTTTTTTTTTTTTTTTTTTTTTTTTTTTTTTTTTTTTTTTTTTTTTTTTTTTTTTTTTTTTTTTTTTTTTTTTTTTTTTTTTTTTTTTTTTTTTTTTTTTTTTTTTTTTTTTTTTTTTTTTTTTTTTTTTTTTTTTTTTTTTTTTTTTTTTTTTTTTTTTTTTTTTTTTTTTTTTTTTTTTTTTTTTTTTTTTTTTTTTTTTTTTTTTTTTTTTTTTTTTTTTTTTTTTTTTTTTTTTTTTTTTTTTTTTTTTTTTTTTTTTTTTTTTTTTATTTTTTTTTTTTTTTTTTTTTTTTTTTTTTTTTTTTTTTTTTTTTTTTTTTTTTTTTTTTTTTTTTTTTTTTTTTTTTTTTTTTTTTTTTTTTTTTTTTTTTTTTTTTTTTTTTTTTTTTTTTTTTTTTTTTTTTTTTTTTTTTTTTTTTTTTTTTTTTTTTTTTTTTTTTATTTTTTTTTTTTTTTTTTTTTTTTTTTTTTTTTTTTTTTTTTTTTTTTTTTTTTTTTTTTTTTTTTTTTTTTTTTTTTTTTTTTTTTTTTTTTTTTTTTTTTTTTTTTTTTTAATTTTTTTTTTTTTTTTTTTTTTTTTTTTTTTTTTTTTTTTTTTTTTTTTTTTTTTTTTTTTTTTTTTTTTTTTTTTTTTTTTTTTTTTTTTTTTTTTTTTTTTTTTTTTTTTTTTTTTTTTTTTTTTTTTTTTTTTTTTTTTTTTTTTTTTTTTTTTTTTTTTTTTTTTTTTTTTTTTTTTTTTTTTTTTTTTTTTTTTTTTTTTTTTTTTTTTTTTTTTTTTTTTTTTTTTTTTTTTTTTTTTTTTTTTTTTTTTTTTTTTTTTTTTTTTTTTTTTTTTTTTTTTTTAATTTTTTTTTTTTTTTTTTTTTTTTTTTTTTTTTTTTTTTTTTTTTTTTTTTTTTTTTTTTTTTTTTTTTTTTTTTTTTTTTTTTTTTTTTTTTTTTTTTTTTTTTTTTTTTTTTTTTTTTTTTTTTTTTTTTTTTTTTTTTTTTTTTTATTTTTTTTTTTTTTTTTTTTTTTTTTTTTTTTTTTTTTTTTTTTTTTTTTTTTTTTTTTTTTTTTTTTTTTTTTTTTTTTTTTTTTTTTTTTTTTTTTTTTTTTTTTTTTTTTTTTTTTTTTTTTTTTTTTTTTTTTTTTTTTTTTTTTTTTTTTTTTTTTTTTTTTTTTTTTTTTTTTTTTTTTTTTTTTTTTTTTTTTTTTTTTTTTTTTTTTTTTTTTTTTTTTTTTTTTTTTTTTTTTTTTTTTTTTTTTTTTTTTTTTTTTTTTTTTTTTTTTTTTTTTTTTTTTTTTTTTTTTTTTTTTTTTTTTTTTTTTTTTTTTTTTTTTTTTTTTTTTTTTTTTTTTTTTTTTTTTTTTTTTTTTTTTTTTTTTTTTTTTTTTTTTTTTTTTTTTTTTTTTTTTTTTTTTTTTTTTTTTTTTTTTTTTTTTTTTTTTTTTTTTTTTTTTTTTTTTTTTTTTTTTTTTTTTTTTTTTTTTTTTTTTTTTTTTTTTTTTTTTTTTTTTTTTTTTTTTTTTTTTTTTTTTTTTTTTTTTTTTTTTTTTTTTTTTTTTTTTTTTTTTTTTTTTTTTTTTTTTTTTTTTTTTTTTTTTTTTTTTTTTTTTTTTTTTTTTTTTTTTTTTTTTTTTTTTTTTTTTTTTTTTTTTTTTTTTTTTTTTTTTTTTTTTTTTTTTTTTTTTTTTTTTTTTTTTTTTTTTTTTTTTTTTTTTTTTTTTTTTTTTTTTTTTTTTTTTTTTTTTTTTTTTTTTTTTTTTTTTTTTTTTTTTTTTTTTTTTTTTTTTTTTTTTTTTTTTTTTTTTTTTTTTTTTTTTTTTTTTTTTTTTTTTTTTTTTTTTTTTTTTTTTTTTTTTTTTTTTTTTTTTTTTTTTTTTTTTTTTTTTTTTTTTTTTTTTTTTTTTTTTTTTTTTTTTTTTTTTTTTTTTTTTTTTTTTTTTTTTTTTTTTTTTTTTTTTTTTTTTTTTTTTTTTTTTTTTTTTTTTTTTTTTTTTTTTTTTTTTTTTTTTTTTTTTTTTTTGTAATTTTTTTTTTTTTTTTTTTTTTTTTTTTTTTTTTTTTTTTTTTTTTTTTTTTTTTTTTTTTTTTTTTTTTTTTTTTTTTTTTTTTTTTTTTTTTTTTTTTTTTTTTTTTTTTTTTTTTTTTTTTTTTTTTTTTTTTTTTTTTTTTTTTTTTTTTTTTTTTTTTTTTTTTTTTTTTTTTTTTTTTTTTTTTTTTTTTTTTTTTTTTTTTTTTTTTTTTTTTTTTTTTTTTTTTTTTTTTTTTTTTTTTTTTTTTTTTTTTTTTTTTTTTTTTTTTTTTTTTTTTTTTTTTTTTTTTTTTTTTTTTTTTTTTTTTTTTTTTTTTTTTTTTTTTTTTTTTTTTTTTTTTTTTTTTTTTTTTTTTTTTTTTTTTTTTTTTTTTTTTTTTTTTTTTTTTTTTTTTTTTTTTTTTTTTTTTTTTTTTTTTTTTTTTTTTTTTTTTTTTTTTTTTTTTTTTTTTTTTTTTTTTTTTTTTTTTTTTTTTTTTTTTTTTTGGAATTTTTTTTTTTTTTTTTTTTTTTTTTTTTTTTTTTTTTTTTTTTTTTTTTTTTTTTTTTTTTTTTTTTTTTTTTTTTTTTTTTTTTTTTTTTTTTTTTTTTTTTTTTTTTTTTTTTTTTTTTTTTTTTTTTTTTTTTTTTTTTTTTTTTTTTTTTTTTTTTTTTTTTTTTTTTTTTTTTTTTTTTTTTTTTTTTTTTTTTTTTTTTTTTTTTTTTTTTTTTTTTTTTTTTTTTTTTTTTTTTTTTTTTTTTTTTTTTTTTTTTTTTTTTTTTTTTTTTTTTTTTTTTTTTTTTTTTTTTTTTTTTTTTTTTTTTTTTTTTTTTTTTTTTTTTTTTTTTTTTTTTTTTTTTTTTTTTTTTTTTTTTTTTTTTTTTTTTTTTTTTTTTTTTTTTTTTTTTTTTTTTTTTTTTTTTTTTTTTTTTTTTTTTTTTTTTTTTTTTTTTTTTTTTTTTTTTTTTTTTTTTTTTTTTTTTTTTTTTTTTTTATTTTTTTTTTTTTTTTTTTTTTTTTTTTTTTTTTTTTTTTTTTTTTTTTTTTTTTTTTTTTTTTTTTTTTTTTTTTTTTTTTTTTTTTTTTTTTTTTTTTTTTTTTTTTTTTTTTTTTTTTTTTTTTTTTTTTTTTTTTTTTTTTTTTTTTTTTTTTTTTTTTTTTTTTTTTTTTTTTTTTTTTTTTTTTTTTTTTTTTTTTTTTTTTTTTTTTTTTTTTTTTTTTTTTTTTTTTTTTTTTTTTTTTTTTTTTTTTTTTTTTTTTTTTTTTTTTTTTTTTTTTTTTTTTTTTTTTTTTTTTTTTTTTTTTTTTTTTTTTTTTTTTTTTTTTTTTTTTTTTTTTTTTTTTTTTTTTTTTTTTTTTTTTTTTTTTTTTTTTTTTTTTTTTTTTTTTTTTTTTTTTTTTTTTTTTTTTTTTTTTTTTTTTTTATTTTTTTTTTTTTTTTTTTTTTTTTTTTTTTTTTTTTTTTTTTTTTTTTTTTTTTTTTTTTTTTTTTTTTTTTTTTTTTTTTTTTTTTTTTTTTTTTTTTTTTTTTTTTTTTTTTTTTTTTTTTTTTTTTTTTTTTTTTTTTTTTTTTTTTTTTTTTTTTTTTTTTTTTTTTTTTTTTTTTTTTTTTTTTTTTTTTTTTTTTTTTTTTTTTTTTTTTTTTTTTTTTTTTTTTTTTTTTTTTTTTTTTTTTTTTTTTTTTTTTTTTTTTTTTTTTTTTTTTTTTTTTTTTTTTTTTTTTTTTTTTTTTTTTTTTTTTTTTTTTTTTTTTTTTTTTTTTTTTTTTTTTTTTTTTTTTTTTTTTTTTTTTTTTTTTTTTTTTTTTTTTTTTTTTTTTTTTTTTTTTTTTTTTTTTTTTTTTTTTTTTTTTTTTTTTTTTTTTTTTTTTTTTTTTTTTTTTTTTTTTTTTTTTTTTTTTTTTTTTTTTTTTTTTTTTTTTTTTTTTTTTTTTTTTTTTTTTTTTTTTTTTTTTTTTTTTTTTTTTTTTTTTTTTTTTTTTTTTTTTTTTTTTTTTTTTTTTATTTTTTTTTTTTTTTTTTTTTTTTTTTTTTTTTTTTTTTTTTTTTTTTTTTTTTTTTTTTTTTTTTTTTTTTTTTTTTTTTTTTTTTTTTTTTTTTTTTTTTTTTTTTTTTTTTTTTTTTTTTTTTTTTTTTTTTTTTTTTTTTTTTTTTTTTTTTTTTTTTTTTTTTTTTTTTTTTTTTTTTTTTTTTTTTTTTTTTTTTTTTTTTTTTTTTTTTTTTTTTTTTTTTTTTTTTTTTTTTTTTTTTTTTTTTTTTTTTTTTTTTTTTTTTTTTTTTTTTTTTTTTTTTTTTTTTTTTTTTTTTTTTTTTTTTTTTTTTTTTTTTTTTTTTTTTTTTTTTTTTTTTTTATTTTTTT
>JAJQQW010001202.1:0-12500 GCA_025583905.1 Ia io | reverse complement strand
AAAACCAAAACCCGTCAAACACCCCCACAAAAAAACCCAAAAAAATATAATCAAAATTAAAGAACAACTCAATAAAAAAAATATTCAAACAAGCCAATATTATTAACATACTACAATTAAAATATATACCCACCTAATACCAATAAACAAACACACAATATACAAACATAAGCCCCTTTCTACATTCAATCCAATAACTTGCATTTCACCAACCATCCATAATTAAACAACCAAAACCACTTTCTTGCAACAAACTAAATATATAAACCCCCAATTCAACTCCCTACAAAAAACCAATAATTTACCCAAAAACAAACCAAGCTTCACATTCATACCCTTGATCAATACACCCTAACAAATTCAAGACCATATCCAAAGTTAATCAAATAGGTTACAAATATTGGGGTTTAGAAAACCATAAACCCAACAAAAATAAAATCCCAAAATATTCAATATAATAACACAAAAAAATTAATAAAGAGTTAAATAAAATTTAAAAATCTTAATACATATTACATAACTCCAAGCAAAAAACCATATCAAAATTATTAATAATATCACATATAAAGGCAAATACCAAAATAATAAAAAACCCACAAACAAAATTTAAGCCCAATAACATCCCTTTTTAACTTAATAAAGGCACGTTAAACCAACAAACATTAGTTAAATTTACAACAATAAATCGACAAAACCTAACAAATACAATAAAATATGACCAAAATTCCCCAAACCCAATAACGACACAATATTTTCATAAATAAAAAACTATACTAAACCATAAAAAACATTATATCCCTAATTTCACAAAATCAAAAAAATTAAAAAATTCAACCAAAAAAAATAAAAGCCATAAAAACTCTAAAAATACAAACAATAAACAGAAAACTCCAAACCCCTTTTCACAAAAATATACAAACAAAAGAAAGAATATAATACACTCACCAACATCTAAAAATATCAAAATAACAAACATTAATACCTATAGCAACAACAAAATACAAATAAAATTAACAACAGATTACACAAATTATTAATACAATACAAACCACAAACCTTAACCCTACCTTAAAAACAACAACAATAATACAACCTTTAAAATAATCTTAATAAACAACACCCAATTACAATTTTACACACCAAGTTCCTCCATATATCCGAAAATATTAAAAATGCCAATTTCCCTAACAAAACACCCCATATTTAAATTGGGTTGTACCTGAGTCAACACCCCCCAAAATTTTAAGATTAAAAAATACCACCACCAAACAAACATCAAATATAACCATATCTTATACAACGTAAATTTTTTGCCCCCGAACCAACTCAACCCCTAATCTACCCCACTAACCCAAAAACAATCCAAAAAAAAAGTATTCCTAACACCCCACAAACACCCACAACCTATTGAAATACAACATGACATAGAAACAAAACCATAAAACCTGGAACAATACACAAACACTAAAAAAAGACAAACAAAATACCCTATTTTCTGTAATACCCCATTATACCAACCACCAAAACTATAATCAAAAACCAAACAACTAAAACAATGTAAGCCACGGGCTTTATCCTTCATACCATAAATACCAATAAAACCCCCCGTTTAAATCCCCTTTTAATATACATAAACCCCTTTATAATAACCCACACAACTATCACTTATATTTTACAGTTGGCCCCTTATCCAGCTTATTCCAAGATCCAATACAATTTTTCCCTACAGCAACAAATTAAATGTCACCCCAAAACACCAAGAATCATTGGTTCCCCCATACCGTTCAAAATTATAAAAAAACATAACTTGTAATTACAAAAGATAAATAATTCCCAAAGACAACATTTTACCCCAATTTTTACACAAATAACCCAAAAAAAACACAAGTAAATAAAAACATGTAAGGGAAGAAATTTTTGTGCAAAGGTAATACTTAAACTGCCCTTTTTTTTTGGAAAACCTATACTGTACAAATTTTATTCCCCCCTAATGCCCCTGCAACACTTTGTCAGGTTCAACTGTTCAATTAATAAACTAGAAACCAAAAAAATGCCCGATATTGGTTATACATACCCGCCCTTTAAAATAATAGCCCCCATATTATCCACAACCACCTTACCCCCTTAATAAAACCACCCAAATTTTAAATTATACATAACCCGACAACAAATCAATTATTAAAGATTTTTTCAATTTCTTAACAGTTTATACCATAGTGACACCCAAAACATCCCAAAAAAAAAACCTTTTTACAACAATCCCATCTTTGACACTAATCCAGTTGGAAGAATTGTATTAAGGTTGAACAGGGTAATTTAACACCACCCACAAAGAAAGAGCGCCTAAGTGCCGCCCACCCAAAAGGAGCGCAAATCTATACATATGCCCTTCAACATCAAAATAATGTGGCAAACCCTACACCAAATCACCCCAAACGTAACCTCCCTATTCACGTTTTACAATTATTTAATACCAAAAAAACACGTTGTGGCTAACCACTCCGTTGGTTATTCAAATCCGTGGTTGGTTTTTCAAAAACCCATACAACCCCATTGTCCCCATCAAACCCCTGCAATTCCTACCAAAAACTGAGGGTTGGACAAATTATAAAGCCCAACATTTCTCAGCTACAAAACCAAATATTTTACAATCAAACAAACCCCACACCCAAAAATCCCCAAATTTAAACTACCCCACCAACCCCAATAATAAAACCAAACCCACTAACTAATCCCCACTTGCTCCCTATCCTCTACACTAAACCATTTATATTAATATTTAATTTTCATTTCCATAATAACCAAAAACAACAGATACTCAAAAAAAAACCCCAAAACAAACAAATTTTAATCAAATATGTCCTTATTAAGCATAAACCCTATTTTTCTACCAATTTATTAACCCCATAAAACATATAAATAAAACTCAATAACAGCCCCCAACATCAAACAAACCAAACATCCTTTTTTTTTATCTTAGAATTTCTTACTAAATTTAATTCCCTCCCATTACCCCCCATAATATTCAGGTAACCACAATAATTACATCCCAATACCCTTTTATTTTTATACTTCCACATTCCCCCACATTTTGCAATTACATATTTTATTTCCCTATATTTTCTTTTTTTTTCACCCACCCCCATTTTGGGAATTAAATACAAAAAAATAATTACCTACACCCAAAACAAACTCCCCTCATATGTACCAAAACAAACATCTAAAAAAAACTCCCAAACTTCACATTATACCTTTAATACCCCCTCTCCTTTTATTCCTCTCCATCACCTCATTAAAATCACTTTCCACCCCCAATCTTAATAAATAATATATCTATTCCCCATCCACCTTTCAATTATCACCCATTAATTTCTAATATTTCAACAATCATCATACCAACTCCATTTTATATTTCTATATATACTAAAATCCCAAAATAAAATAAAATTCTCATCTTAAACTTCAAAAATCCAACAAATAAACACACATTATCCCCCATAATAAATAATACAACCCTCCACCCCAATTCTTCAAAAAAATATACAACCCCAAAAAAACATTTTTCTGAAGGAGTGGGGGCACAATCAAAAAAATGAAGGTTCCTTCCCCTGTGACAAAAAACACTTATACTTCCCTCAAGGACAAAACAAAACAAATCCACAAAATAGTTGGGTTTACCCCCCCCATTTTTAAAACCATAAGCCCAAATGCCCTAGGTCCTGCCTGGGCCTCTTTTGTAACACCTGGGCGCTTTTTGGACAGAGGGTACGAACTCACAAGAAAAAAATTAACTGCTTGCCATATTTACCAAGCCCTATTTATAACACCCGTTGAGTGGTATATATTTTTTATTTATCACTACCAATCGCCCCAAAAAGGAACATAAAACTGAGGTTTTCCAGACTCCTATATCATCTGCAAAAAATGGTTTATGTAACTAACAACCTAATGGGGGCAATGGAAGAACCGCGCCGTAATATTACCAAGTTCCGACTTACCATTCCCAAACACCCCAAAAAAATAAAAACCCCCCAATTGAAATGTAAATAAAAAGGAAAAAAAAGGGGCCCTTTTAACTTTTCCCAAAAAAAAAAGAAAAGCTTTTTTAAAACAAGACCCCCGTAGAAAATCACGGGTTCCAAGAAAACGGACGTGGGGTGGGAGGCAGGGCCAAGGAAACAAAAACCTGAAAAAGTCAAAAACTGCCCAGGGAGGGCCCCGCCCAGGGGAAAAATTTCCCCAAGTTCGTTTTTCGAGAAAAAAAAAAAGCTTCCCCCAAGGGGGACCACCCAATCGGGTCCCGGGGGCCCGGCCTTAGGTTAACATTTTAAGGGGGGCCCCCCGGGAAGAAAAAAAATGGTTTCCCCGTGGGGCCCGGCTTTGGGATCCTCCCAGGATATTTCCCTTAGCCCCCGGGGGACGGACGGCCAAGGCGGGACGAGGGCCCCCCTTCCAAAACAAAAGTCCAGTTCCCCTTCCCCGAAGCCCCCCGGGCCCCGGTCCGGCACATCCCAGGAAAGGGTGCGTGGAATGCCCCCGGGTTTTCCCCCCAATGTTAACTCCTTACCCCCCCCTCTCTCGGGAACATAATAAAAGAGGAAGGGATTCCTTCTGGGGGCCCCCCCAAAAAAAAAAAAGGGGTGTCAAGACCCCGGCTAACGGACCCGCAAGGGTTTAAAATTATTTTTCCCTTCCACTTTAAAATCAAAAAATATATTAAAAAAAAAAAGAAGAAAAGAAAAAAGAAATTACATCCTAAGTCCTCCTATATGGGGAGTCCTGTCAACAGCACACACTTCCAGGGCTTACCCTGCCCACATTTAAAATTTAGGTTCGTTACCTAAAGTTCAGGCGTATAGTAAACCTTTCAAAACTTGGGAAGTAGCTAAATTAAAGTTGGTGCTTCAAGGAATGACAAAAGGGGGTTTTTTCCCCCCCCATTTTGCTCCAGCGGTTTTACTCTAAACCCCCTACCCCCAGCACCTTACACACAAGCCTTATCCCCCCCAACACAAAAGCCCCCAAATTATGCTCACAGAATTAATTACCCTTTCCCGGGGTTTAGATGCAGCCACCTTTCAAAATAATAAAAAAGGGAATTTTGTATATAAGTCCGGGATTAGATAAAAGCAACATATAAATGATAGATTAGAAAGGGAGAGAAAATTCTACTAGTTTTTATATGCCCTTGTTATGTGAATTCTTTTGCTTCCTAACAAGAAGAAGAGATGGGTTTTTATTTTAAAAATGAGATAATAATGTCTTTAAGTAGGAAAACCACCGGAACAAATCTAAGTTATATGACCTTTATTATTATTATTATCCAGAAACCAAAACAGAACAGATTCCGATAAAAAAAAAATGTGGGTCAACTAGAGTTACTATATTTTTTCATTTTCAAAACAGAATAACTCCATAAAGTTTTCTGATATTTTTTAATGTTTCCCAAAGAAGCTTTAAAAAATATAAAATCCAGCTAAAATGATTCATAATCCATAAAATTTCCCCTTTCTTGTCCTTTACATAGATAGCAGGACAATCAGCAGGAGCCACCCTGGAATTTTCCGAGCCTCTAGCATCACCAAAACGGGTGAAAATACACAAAAAATGTAATACACAGGTGAATCACAACTTGGCTGCTGCTTCCTGAAGGCATTCAAATTTCGGTAGTAAGGGTCTTAAAGCACCCTGTTCCAACCTTTTCATAGAGCCATACGGGGAAACATTTACGAATTTCCCCTCCTTTTACATCAGTTCCCTGCAAGGATGAAAAAATTCTGAAAAAGGAAAATTAAACCCAAGCCCTGGGCTTGAAGCGGCCACAACCAGCCCGAAAGGGGAATGGAAGCAACCAGGGGCAGGTAAAGAGTGGTGATGGGGAGCCCAAGACCCCTCTGGGCGTTTCACCGGCTACGCGCGGAGGCGGGTTAGGGAGTAGGGCTAAAATCCCAAAACCCCCTCTTAATTCCCAGTTTGGGGTGAGCGCTTCGTTCCCCCCTCGGGGGGCCGCCATCATGCCCCGCTCCTGCCTGCGCGGGGAGGACGGGGGTCGGCAGCCGCTGGAGGATCCGCCGAGGCTCCCGAAGCGGGTCGCCGCCGGTAACCTGCCTGGCGACGGAGCATGCCCAGTGGCCGCCGGGCCGGCTCCGGGCGCTCCGGGCGCGGGAGTCACCTCTCCGGGTTTTGCCGGGCCTGGGAAGAAGGGCGTTCTGCGATCGTGGGAGCAGGCACCTAGGGGAGAGGGAGGAGAGGAAAGGTGCTCCCGATCTTGGGAGCCCAGGGTGGCGGACGGCGGGACGCGAGTGGGAGAGGATACCAGGAGGCGCCCTGAAAAGGTGTCAGCTCCGTGCATCCGGCCGCGAAGCGGGCCCCTACACTTGGGGCGATTTAGGGCAGAAGGCGGTGTCTCCCCCGCAGAACGCTTCCGACAGCCTGTAGTCAGAATTCCTTTTCGGGAACAAAATAAACCTACCTCTTTTTGCCAAACTCAAAGCGGTGCCCCTGGTCCCACTCTGCAAACAGCGCGGGGTATTCTGCACCCATATTCTCAAATGAGACCCTTGGACTGGTGGTCTCTTTTTATGCGTTTTAACACCTTTAAAAAAAAAAAAAAAAATCTGACCCCTTAACCCAGACTGTCTTCCATCTCCTAGTGGAAAAATCTGCGCTCCTGTGTGCATTGTGCACGACGGTTGGCCGATTTCTAGAATCGGCTCGCTCTCCTGACCTCTGCATCAGCAGAATTTGCCCCAACAGCTTTAGGGAACTATTTGATCCACACAATAGACCTTAGGAAGGGACAGCTCTGTTATTATCAACTTTATGTCTAGGAAGTAGAGTTGCCTTGGTTATAAAATAAGACAGTATATATGCACTGGGACAATACCTGGCAACCAACAAATGCTTCAATAAAAAGTTTAACTCTCATTATCCCAATTAAGAATAAGAAACAGAGGCACGGAGATTTGCTTCTGGCCCCAGACTCTGGAGTGTCACGACTGAGGCATCCCCAGGTAGACAGTTTTTTAGACAGTACCCATCCACCTCTGAAAGAAAGGAACCCACAGGTGAACCAATTTGTGGTTTGAGAATGACTCCATTATTCTGTCCCCAGACTTTCTGCCAGAGGTCGTTGGGATCCTGTGTTGGTTGAAAACACATCTGCAGAATCTTTGTGCACCCTCGTGCATCAGAGGTGGGCCTGTCCGCCTCCCCTGGAAACTGAGTGGGCCTTTTGTGACTGTGTTTGACTTCCTCTACTTCTGATGCCAGTTAGAAAACACAGTGGCCAGATCCCACCTGGCTTTTCACAACAGGGACACAGGCCTCTGAAGTCCAGAAACCACCTTGAAAGAAGTTCACCCACCCCCTGATGGCTGCATGCTGGAGAGACCAGTCGTAAAGACCAGAAAGAGATGCCCAAGGACCTCAGCTGGTGAGCCTTCCCAGCCCAAGAGCTAGATTGAGTGAGTGAGTCATTGAGAAAGGCAGGTAGCCCTGATGCTGCCACTGGCCAGAAAGGCCCTGAGCAAAAAATTTTGTCCAGCCCCCCCCCTGAGCCCCATTCCAAACCCTCCCAAGATCCTAATATAATAAAAGGCTAATATGCAAATTGACCAAACTGCAGAACACCAGTGGCTATGACGTGCAACTTGACCACCAGCAGGCAGATACGCTCCATGCAGGAGCTGCCCACTGTTGGGCAGTGCCTCACACAGGGGGAGATGCCACTCAGCCATAAGCCTGGCCTCACAGCTGGTGAGCACAAGTGGCAGTGGTTGAGAAGCCTCACACCTGCCCTCCATGGCAGTGCTACGGATGTCCCCACTGCCAAATGTCCGGCCTAAGCCATCAGTCGGACATCCCCTGAGGGCTCCCGGACTGAGGAGGGCGCAGTCCGGGCAGAGGGTACCTTCCTCCCCACCCCGAGTGCATGAGAAATTCATGCACCAGGCCACTAGTATGATAAAATGAAAGGATTATTGTATGTTTTAAGTCACAAAGTTTTGAAGTGTTTTGACATGCAAACAATGAGATAACTGGAATATGCCCAATGTCTTACGTGAAGCCCTCTAAACCCGCATATAAGAAAGTTTCTCTGCCCTATAGTCTCTTCCATCCCATCCACCCATTCCTACTTAGTTTATTTTTTCATTCGTAAGTTTCTCAGATTTCAGACACATATAGAAAATGTCATCTTAGAAAAATTCTGTTAGTCTATAGCCTATATTTGCTTAATAAATGCTACTATCAACACAAATATTCTTGTCCATAATGGAAGGACCAGTGACCAAGTTCCTAAAAATAAAAAATATTTTAAACCCATATTTTTCTATTTTTTCATAGAATAAAACTTATTGTCTAGAATACAGCCAGACAGGTGTTGTCATCACTCAAATCCTCCTAGAGCATCAAATGGTTGGTGGGGGTAGGAGGGAAGAAAGAAAAAACATTTTTTATGAATTACAACATGAAATGGAGGGTCTGTAAAAACCCAAAGGTTTGTCCGAGGATTTGAGTAGAACTCATTCATAACCACACTTCCATATATACCGAAAGTGGAGTAGAAACCTCACCAGTTATATCTCAAAAGCAAGAATGCTTTTCTCTTAAGAAGAATATGTGGCATGATCACTCCAGAGATTTTTTAAATATGAAACCATCTTGAATTAAATCTGGAACACACAAAAAGTGGACTTGACAAATTTCCTAAATAACCTAGCTAATGCTAGGGTAACTCAGAAATGACTGAACAGAAAGGTTCCTACCTTCCAGAAAAGAATTTGCTTCTGAGCTGATAATGAAGCCATAATTAAATTTTCACCAGAAAAGGTTACTAGGAGAGGGAGAAATTGGAAAGACAATGAAAATAGAGGTGCCATGAAAATAGAAAGACAAGCTTGAAATGAGAACTTATACCCATTGGCCCCCCCCAAATAAAAAAAAAAATCTAACAGTACAGGAAATATCATAATTTCAAAGGTTCTATATATTGATCTGAGATTAGGACATACTAAAACATTGTTGTCCTTATCACTCCTTTTTTTTTTTTTCCTTCTCTCAGATTCCCTCTTGGTTATAAATAACACTTTTCATATTTCAAAATCCATTGTATACATTACAAGACATACTGTCCTATATACTGGTCAAAGTTACCAGTTAAAACAAAACCATCGCAGGGTGTGCAAACTGATTTTTTGGTGCTTGCCCCTCCAAATTTTGTTTACCTAACTAGGACTACATTTTTCAGACCTTGGCGTCAGGACATTTCTGGTGCCTCTGTCCACTTTCTCTCTCTTGGTTTCTTTATGACTCTGCTGAGTTTTACCATATCCATTCTCAAGGAGGCCTTTCTTTTTCACCTTCCCAGGTTTTTTCACTCTGAATCTTTCCCAGAATAATGCTTCTCACGGCTTGGAAGCCCACACATTTTGAGGGGAGGCCCAGGAATCACTTTAAATTAATGGTGATTTTTTCCAACCCCCTTCCCAAACAATAATCACATTATTTATTATTAAGGAGGATTAATTCCTTTTTTTAACTAGAACAGTAAAGCCAGTGAGGAGGAGTTAGAGGTTAACCTCGACTAAATTCTTTTTTATAGCCATTATTTGCAAGGGAACCCTAAAGACAAATGAATACCGATTTACCATGTGTAAAAAAATATTTTTTACCTTATTTTAATACTATTTCGATAGTGGGAAGAGGCTGGATGTTCATTGGGCCCATTTCCTAAACTTTCAAGTGATTGTGGGGGGGTTTCCCTGTTTTGGACCAACAACTTATGGGTGGGATCACATGTCAAAAAAACAGCATGGGATAAAAAAAAAACACGCAAGGGGGGAAATTACTGGCTGGATTGCCCTGCAAGTAAAGGAAAGGGACAAAAAACACCCATTTTTACTAGCAATTCTATTGTCTAGTTGTGGAAGCCATGAAATCCAACTAAAGCCCTTTTCAAAAATTAGAAAGTGAACCCACAAAATGTAGTCAACTTTGCACCATATTTCCAGGGTTGGTCAGTTTTTAGGGGGTTTCTCAATTTTTTATTCTTGGGGTGGGGTAACTTAATAAACAGGGGCTGGGGCTTTGGGCCATTATTTCTTGTCGAGTTATTTCATTTTTGTCTAAACTTTGGTTGCTTAATGTTTCTTTTCATTGGATGCTCTTTTGGTGTAATTTTAATAGGTGTTTGGAAAGGTTCTCCACCCCGTCAAGGTTTTCCATTCCCCTCCGCCTCTATTGGTTTTCTGTTTCAACATTTTGGTTCTATAACCCAGGGTCTTTTCTTGTTCCGACCCTGTTCTTCCCAATCTTCCCACCCGTTTCAGGCTGGGCTAGGGGGGGCCTTTTGTTCTCAACCTTGAAAGTTCTATATATATTCTATACTAAAGGCCACTTTTATTCTCTATTTTACAAAGTGCATGGATCAACTTGAAAAAGGCTCTTGCTCCCATACTGGGATGGATTTTCCCTTGCTATAAGTTTTGTGGTTCCTAAGGAGGAAGTGAGTACACAAAGAGGCAACAATTTGGTGGGTTTCGGGGTTAACGATCAAAGGAGTGTTGCGCTGGAAAAAACGGGGATTTACGGGGAAAAATTGAAAAAAAGGAAAGCAAGATTTGGGCCAGAGAGGGAGTTATTTAGACTTGGATATAGACCTGCGG
This sequence comes from Ia io, assembly GCA_025583905.1. Lineage (NCBI taxonomy): Eukaryota > Metazoa > Chordata > Mammalia > Chiroptera > Vespertilionidae > Ia > Ia io. The sequence goes on along the minus strand of JAJQQW010001202.1, from coordinate 1,833 downwards.
GGAATTCTTAGTTGTGGCCCTTTTCTCACTGATTGGGAAGCTCTGGGAAAAAACTAAAAAATGACCTTTCGGAAGTTTATTGTCCTGGCCTGGCTTCCCCACCTTCAGGTCAGTTCCACCTTGGGTGTAGGCTTACTTTGGAGAAGGTTGTGATTCCGGTTCTTTTTGGAGGGGGGAGCCTGTGGAGTTCAATTCCCTGAACATTTTATTGGGGACCTGCTGGAAGGCTTGGTGTTATTTGCTTGGAAGGGGGTGGATTAATTCCAAGCTGCGCTTGGAGGCAAGCAAAACAAGGGGTCCCTTTTTGAAAGGGGGGGGTTGGGAATTATGGGTGGCACATCCTTTGTGTTCACACCCCACCAATTAGATAGCCTGTGTGTTTCAGTTTATTGTCTATGTTGATTACTTTTCTTGGGTATTCATTGGATAAATTACTTAACCTCTCTGAGTTTTTATGGCGTTTTCCCTTTCATTCTATAAAATAGGTGAGTAAAAAATTAAAACTATTTTAATTAATTTTCATTTAGGTGAATTTTGTTGAAATTTCCCGGACATCAATTCATATTAAAGGGACATTATTGGATTCACTAGAAAAGAGGCCTGTGGAAAACTTCCACTATTCTGATTTTTATTTTGAAAACCGGAATCAGGATATTACATTTTCCTGGGATAATGTTCCCCGCCCGTTATATTTGGTTGGGATTTCCTTGATGGGATCAGGAACCTTCTTCTTTTTTTAAAATGGTTTTTATTATTTTTTCCTTTCCTGTGGGTTTCTTCAGGATAATAGGGAAGTTGAAATTACAAAGCAGTTTAGGGATTAAAATTCTTCTAGTGGGAAAGGATCTGGCATTTTTTTTCTTTTATATACCTTAGCCAAACCTTCTTTATTAACCACCAACGGCTTTTTGCAGTTTCTTCTTGGCAACCCTGATGGGGTTATGGAAACCTTGGGGGGATTTATGATTGTGGTTTCCTTGGCTGAGTGTGTAACCATGGGCTTATATGCATCATCACACTTTCTTTTCTCATTAACCTCAGATGATGACTGGCTCTCCTGTTACCTCACCACTTTAGGCTTATGGTTGCTTTTGGCGGTGCGGTGGATGGCGTAGAAGCCTTTCCCACCTGGCAGGTTGGATCAGTGATGGTGGCTTTAAAATAATTTCTAGCCTTAAACTTACAATTCTTTAGTAAAAAAGGAAAAAGCCCTGGGTCTATCCCTGGGTTTTCAGCTGATAAAACCTGATTCTGTGAAGGATTTAAAAAAACTGGCTTCAGTGAAGTAAAAAAAATGTGGGAGGCCCAAGGAAGCCCCTGAGAAGGAAGCGGCTCCAAAACCCAAACCCCATTTTAGGCAATTTTTTGCCCTTGGGCATTTGGTTTTCAGATCATTGGGCAGGTGGTTTTGCATTCCCCATTTCCCAGTTTTGGGTTGCGGAAAATCATTTTAGTTGGATGGTGGGATCTAGCCTTTTTTTTTTTTTTTTTTTTTTTTAATTGAGGCTAGGGAGGGGGAAATATAAAAATATAAATATATCGGGATGTTTTTATACCTATGTTAGTCTTTAACTCTTTGTTTCAGAAAAACTTTTCCCTATTTGTGCCATGTTTTGTTTTTTTGTTATGGGGGAATTCATTATTTTTTTTTTTAATAATAATGTATGTTATGTGGGCCTAAAATAACACCACTTGCTTTAGGGGGAAAGATTACTTATAGCAAGGAACAATTTTTTAGGGGGACAACCATAAGGCACACCTTTGGCCCCTAACTATTTTTTTGTTTGATTTGTTTTTTTTAATGAAAAGGTGGAACTTGAGGGCATTTCTCTT
>JAJQQW010001121.1:27500-33804 GCA_025583905.1 Ia io | reverse complement strand
AAATTTTTGGGGCTTAAAAAAATTTGGGAAAAAACCCCGGGAATCCTTTTTATTTTTAAAGGGGAAAATGTTTTCGGGGGGCCTTAGTTTTTAGCTCACTTTGGGTTTAACCTTTGAAAAACTTTTAGGGGTGCTATTGGGGTATTTGGGTTCTAAAAAAAAGGAATTTTTTAAAAAAATTTCCCCCTTTTGGGTTGAATAAAAAAGGAACAGCTAACTGTGGTGTTAAAAAAATCCCAGCCTTTTTGGGGGGGGAAACCCAACCTTTGGAAAAATGGATAAAGCCTCTGGGGGAAACATTTTTTGAAGAAAATGCGGAGTGGCACTAGGGTGGGGGACTTACCTTGTTTTACTACATATTAGAAATTGTTGGAATTAACTGCCAAAATTTATTTCTTCCTTTATTTTTTTACCAGGTTATTTTCTTATTATACCCTTTTAGTCCTGGGGCTTTCCTATTAATAAAAAACCGGGGGGGGGGGGAACCAGGGGGATCTTCCAAGGTTTCCACCCTAAATGGCTAAGGAGTAGTAAAATAAAGGAAATTTTTAAAAACCGGTTTACTTTGGATTTCTCCCACATTAAGGGTGGGGTGGGTAGGATGCATTGGGATAGGACCCCAAACATGCTAGGGGTACCCAAAAAAAAAAAAACAAATTTCTTCCAATAAAAATGATTAAAGGGATTGAATTTTTAATTTTATACTTTATAGAATTATAATTTTAAAAATTAAGTGAGACACCTATAATATGTTTTCATTAAATAGGAATCACTAAGACTTGATGTTGGATTTTACTGGAACTTACTCAGTTTTACTAAGCATATAGAGGGCATAATGTAAGAAGGTTATTGTATATATAACTGTCGATGTTTGTTGAGCCCAAATGGCGTCTGTTTTTTATATTACACAAAAAATGCTAATGTTTCTAATCTAATATGGAATAAATCAGAATGACACAAAGAATCCACTTAGATATATAGATTTTTGTGTGTTTATGTGTAGCTAGTAGCATCAGAGTTATTAACATTGTAGTGAATGTTTATTTACAATATTTTACATGTGAAGCAAACAGAAGTTGGTCTAATACAGCCTATGGAGAGAATATATTGATTATTTTCTGGAAAAAAAAATTAAAATCCTAAATTAAAAATTTAAGGGACAACCTATTGAAAAACTATTTTAGAAAAGAAATTCGAGTGGTGGGGGAACCCTTAGGTGGTGAAAGTTTTTTTCCTTGGAAAAAGCTAAAAGAATCAAAACCCAACCCCAAAATTAGAAGTAGATAAGAAAAGAGGAGGGATAAAAATAAAAAATTCCCAAAGGGTTTTCCCTAATAGGTAGTTATGTTGAGGGCCCAACAAAAAAAAGACTGAAGGTTCCCTAGTTTTTTTTTTTTGGTTAACGGAATGTTTTTTTTTTTTTCTGGGGTAAGGGTCCATTTTGCAGGAAAAACCAAAAATAATTAAAAAAAAACTAAAAAAATCAAATATAAAAAAAAAAAAAAAAGTGGAAAGAATGCTTCTTAGAGTGGAGTAAAGGAGTGGAGGGGAAAAAATATACCATTTTTTTTGGTTTTTATTTTCTATGTTATTCATCCAAAAGGTTTGATTATTTTCCTTCAAAAATGCTTTTGTTTTTACCCAAAGGGGGTTTAACTAAGGAACCCAGGGGGGGGGGAAAAATTTCTGAACAAATTTTTTTTCAACTTCATGTTTTGGGGGTTTTTGAACAGGGCCATGTATTGTATGTATTTATTTGATAAGTTTTATATACCTGATCCGCACCCTTCCCAAAAAAAAACTAATGCGTTATATAAAGAAATAGGACACTAGTAATAAATTTAAGACCAACAATTTACTTGTCTACAAAAGTATGGGAAAATCAAAAGGCAAAAAAAACCATAAAAAAACAAACAAAAAAATAACAACTTTTAACCCCATAAAATATTTAAAATACCTTCAAAAAGAACTAGCACAGATTAGCATTTTTTAATGCAATAGGGTTTCTTCATACCTAAATCAAAATAACCAACAAAAAAACGGTTTTTTTAAACCAAAGGGGCTCTAATAATGGGGCCAAATGATTTTAATTGGTCCCCCAAAAAACCATGGGTGAACCTTTGGTGTGAAAAAGCGCCATTTGGATTCAAATTTTCACATTTTCCCAAAATCTGGGGCCCTCAGGGGAAGGGGGGGGCGGGAGGGGCAATAGGTTTAAAAAAGGGGTTTTTGTTCAAATACCCCAAAAAAGATAGGGGCCCCGAGTGTATTTCAGGCCCTAAAAACCCCACGGGGGGTTTTAAAATAAAAAACGGGGCGGGGGCCCATAGTAAGGTGTAAAAAATGATCAAAGACTCTAGGGGGGGGGGAATAATAAATTAAACCATAACAATTTTCAAGCATTTTTTAGTCTTAACCCCTGTGTGTAAAATAAAAAGCTCTTGTATTGTGATAAAGGTTTTTTTTTTTGTTAGGGTCAAAGCGCGGGCCATTTTTTTTGGGGCGGAGTGGCAGGGGAAAACGGAATAAAAAAAAAAAAAAAATTCCCCCCTTTTCAAAAAGGGTGGAAATGTGCCCCGGGGTTGTGTTGGTCTATTTTTTAAAAATGGTGCAAAAAATTTTTAGGGCAGTTTTCCTAGAAATGGGGAAAACTGAATTAGTTCCAGGGATACATCTGGAGGTCATAAAAATTCTTTTTTTAAACAACATTGGTTGCAACGGGTGTTCTCCCTTTGGAATTTTCCGCAGGTTTTTGGGTAAAAATTTAATAAAAACCCAATTTTGTTCGAAACATAAAATCCCCCCTTCTATAACCCAACAATTTGTTGATTTAATCTTTTTTCAAATTTTCTTTTTTTGTGGGCCTGGGGGGGGGGCCAATTATGCTTTTGGGGGGGTGGGTTCTTTTTTTTTTTCTTAAAAAAAAAAAAATTGCCAAAATTTGTTTAAAAATTTTATTTTTTTTTGGGCCCCAAATTTTTTCTTCTCATAAATTAAAAATTAGGGATTTTTTATTTTTTTTTTTATTATTTTTTTTCTTCCCAAATTTGGGATAATGGAGTTAAATGATTTTTTAAAGGAAATTGGTAAAATTTTTTTTTTTTTAAAATTCCTTGGGGAAAAATAAACCCTTTTCAATTTATTTTACTTTTATTTCTTTAATTCGGGGGAGGGTAATATTTAAGTGATAAAATCAACCCAGGTTTTTGGGGTTTTTTTTTTTTTCTGTTTAATAGGGGATGAAATTCTTAGGTTTTTTTTGTTTTTGGCGGGGGGGAGGGCCCCAACCCTACTTTGGGACTCTTAAAAAATAAAAAAAACCCTAAAAAAAAAGGATGGGGGTTTGTAAAATATAAAATTTCAAAGGAAGGGTAAATAAGGGATTTAATTGGCGCCCCTTTTGGGTGCAAGTTCGGCCCCCTATAAAACAAAGCCAACTAGGGAAAGCACCAAAACATTAAAATAAAAAAAAAAAAAAAACTACCATTAGTTTAAAATTTATCCAAGCAAGGGGGGCACTAGGGGAAGCCAATTTTTTATTTTTTCAAGCGGCCTTGGATATTTGGGAAAATTACGTAACTGGGCCCATTCAATTAGTTTTGAGAACAAAAAAGGGTGACCCGTGGAAGGTTAGGAAAATGGGGGGGGGGAACAAAATTTGGGTGTTTTTTTTTTTCACAAAAAACAGTAAAAAAAAATAAAAAACAGATAGTAAAATGAATTTAAAATAAAAATTTTCAAAATAAAAATACATTTTTAAAAAAAAAAGGTGTTTACCCCCCCCCTTGCGGAAATAATTAGGAAAATTCAAAACGGGTTTTGATCCCCAAAAATTATTCGGGGTTTTTTATTTTTCTTAAAAATTAACATTTTTAGTAAAAAATTTTCAGTTAAAATGACATTTAACAAAGTTTTTGAAATAAAAAAATTTTTTATTTTTTAAATGTCTTCAAAAAAAAAAAACCAAAAAAATTAAAACAAAAAGATGATAGTTATTTTAAAAAATTAAAATAAACCCATCCCATAAGTCTAACCCACCAACACCAAAACACAAATGTGCTTTATTTTTTTACAAATTCAAACCAGGTTTTCTCCATTATTTTAATATTGGGCTTAATCTGGTGGGTGGGGAATAAAAACATGGGGGGGGGCCAATAACTTTAAAGGTCCATGGAAACCAAAAAAAAAACCAATGATTTTTAGGAGGGTAAATAAGGGATATTCAAACCGGGGGACTGGTAAGGGGGAATAATAAAAGGGGGCCTAGAGGGGGGGTGAAAATTTGATTAAAACCTTGGCCCATTTTACAAAAACCCTTTCAACACAGTGGGGGCAATTGAATTTAAATTTTTTACCTTGGGGTTCCCCCCTTTTTTATGTTATTTTTTATTTTTTTTGGGAATTTCTAGTTTTTTACATCTCTTTTTAAAAAAAAAAAAAATAAACATTTGGGGGTTAAAGTAAAAGGTTAATAGGGGGGACTTCACTGTTTATTTAATTTTACTTGTCCCCCCCCCCCTAAGGGGAAAAATTTTTTTTTAAATTTTTTAAATTGGGGGGGGGGGTGGAAAAATTTTGTTTGGGAACTAATTTTGGGGGAAAATGTTTATTCCATTTTTTTTCTTTTAATAAAAAAAAGGCCCCCTGGGTGAAAAAAAGTTAAAAAATTTTTAATTATTTATTTAAAAAAAAAAATGTAAATTTTCCATACATTTTTCCTTTGGGTGGGAAAGGTAAAAACAGCATTTTTTTTTCATAACTGATAATGGGGTTGTGAAAAAAAGTATTTTTGGAACTCCATGCTAATTTTCAACCTTTTTTTCCCCCCCTAAAAACAAAAAAATTACAAATAAAAAGCATTTTAATATTTTTGGTTGGGTTTTCAATTGGGGATCCCCTAAAAAAACACTCATAAGGGAATAAAAAAAAAAGAAAAAAAAAATTTTTTTTTTGGACCCCTGGGTGGGTTGATTTTCCCCCCCCGGTTTTTCCCCCCTTTTGGGGGTTAAAAAAAAAAAAAGGGGAAGGGGGGGAAATTTAGTTTCCAAAAAAATTTTTTTCATTTTTTAAAGAACTGGGGAATAGGGGGGGAGAAGGGGAGGATGTAGGGGGGGAAATTTTTCCAGTTTTTAACAACTTGGGTGGGCCCCCCAATAAACAAAAAAATTTAAAATTTTTTGTAATTGGTTTTGGGGTGGGAACCTTCTAAATTGGAAATTTAATTTTTGTGGGGGGGAAAAAAAAGCAAAAAATTCTTTTAAAATTTCTACCTATGTTGGGGAAAGAAAAATCAGAGTTTTTTGGGGGAGGTTTTTTGGGGTCAAAGAGAGGGGGTTGGGGGGGCAATTTTCAAGTTTTATTGGATTTTTGGTTATTTATTCCCAAAAAGGGGGAGATTTAAAAAAAAGGAGGGGGGGGGGGTGGAAATAGTGGGCCCCCCTTTTTTTTTTTCTGGGGGGGGGGGGGGGGGATTAAAATTTTGGGGAAGTTCATGTTTTTTTTTTTTTTTTTTTGGTTTTAAAAAGGCCCACAAAAAATTTTTTGAATTTTTTTTGGGGAATTTTTTTGGGATTTGGAATTAGGCCCCCAAAAATTTTTTGGGGGTTTTTTTTTTTTTTTTTTTTTTAGGGGGTTTTTGTTTTTTTTTTTTTTTTTTTTGTGGGTTATTTTTTTTTTTGGGGGGGTTTATTTTGGGGGGGGCTTTTTTTTTTTAAAAAAAAAGGGGGGGGGATTTTTTGTTTTTAAATTTTTTACATTTTAGATAGGGGGGGGGGGGGGGGGGGGGGGGGAAGGGGGGGGGTGGGGGGGGGGATAAATTTTTAGTTTTTTTTTTTTTTAATTTTTTTTTTTTTTGGGGGGGTGTTTTTTTCTTTTTTTTTTTTTTTTTTTTTTTTTTTTTAATTTCCCCCCCCCCCATATTCCTTTTTTTAAAAAAAAAAAAAACTTTTTTATTTTTTTTTTTTGGCCCCGGGGGGAAAAAAAAAAAATTATAAAGGGGGCCCAAATATTTTTGGGGCAAAAATTGGTTTTTAGGGGGGGGGGGGGGGGTGGGGTAATTTTTTTTTTTTTTTATTTTTAATTTTTTTTAAAAATAAAAATTTGTGGGGGGGGGGGGGGGGGGGGGGGGGCCCCCCCCCCCAAAAATTTTTTTAAAAAAAAAAATTTTTATATTCCCCAAACAAAAAAAAAAAATTGGGGGGGGAACAAAATTTTGGGGGGGGGGCCAACCGGTTTTGGGGGGGGGGGGGAAAAAAAAAAAATGTTTATTTTTTCCCCCCACCTGGGGGGGGAAAAATTTTTTTTA